>JAQFYU010001469.1:0-14762 GCA_034694905.1 Ceratophysella granulata
GGTCTAATAAATGATCTATTTTGCAAAGAACAATGAATTTTATTGGAGATTTGCTTGTTGCTGACGCTAAAGAATGTGAGCCGTAATACGGAAGGGGCGCAGAATCTGGCATCAAGTTAAATTCCCCAAGAATGCCTTTCCTTTAAAAAGAATTTACATAAGTTTGAATGAAAACTATTATAATTATTATTCGAAAATAAGACATATTTTCTGAATTTGTGATTCTCTTTCTAACTATATCGAATTCTTCGCCTGACCGATGACTGAATTCCTGCCGTTAATAATCTCAAATAGCGAATAACCCTTTCAGATCTTGTAAGTAGAAAACGCTAGAGACTCAATTACTACAGATTAACATCAAAACATCAACTTTACTTTCACGTATACTTAACGTTGGAGCAAACTAGTAATAGTGTACTTAACATACGTCAAATTATAACAGTCATCTACTATGTAAATAATCATATCACTAGAACTTCTGCACGGGCGTTTCAAAGTGATGCTGATCTTCATTGGGAATTGCTTCACCTGTGTGAGAGTCTTGTATCTGACTTACTTCCTCTTCAATTTTCACGTTTCTGGTTTCCTTGAGTACCAAGTTCACTATCCAAAGACCATAAATGTTGTACATGAGCACTATTAGGAACAGTAGAATAAATATCGCTTGATATGATCCTGAAGTCAGGGAATTTGTAATTGGAACGAGCAGCACAACGGCAGCTAAGCAGTGCAGAGAGGTCAAAAGGTACCAAGCGACAAGAAGGGCGTTTATATTCTGCAAAAAAATTAAACATATATATAACAACATTTTATTTTACTGCCCATTTCATTTTGCCATATTCCTCGTTTGTTAATCTTAGTTTTGTACTCAGCAACTTACATCGCTGCAATTTGTTTTAAACAGCAATGCAATTGACTCGGTTAGAAATGATCTCCAGTGTTTAGAAAAATTTGTTAGTAAATGGTCTACTATCTAGCATGTACTTGTGTTTCGATAGTGCTTTAGCCATGATCATTATCATTAAGATTGTTGTTGCTAAGTTGATGAAGAAATGGCAAATGGCAACCAACCTTTGAAATCCCAATGAACAGAATTATTCCTCTCAGTAAATCCATGACGTTCCATAGCACCAGCGGCATTACACGATTGAATGCCATGTTATCTGCAAAATCCGAATTTGTAGTTCATTTCAGAAATAGCGCTTTGCGTCAGTGTGGAATATTTACAATACTACAAACACTATGTTGACCAGTACACACGTACGTTCCCAAAGAAGAAATGAAGCCATCCAGTCAAGCATTGTTGAAGACTCAATTTTTTCGCTTCGAGTAATATTGTTCGCCCCTGCTTCGACGGTTTGATTTGTTTTGAGTTGAATCCTTGTCGCGGTTTCAAATGTAGTAGTGTCGATTAAAGAATTCAGAGTCGGAGTTATTAGGGTTGAATATTGGAAATGAACATGTCGAGTGATGGATTCGGACGTAGTTGCATTTTCGCTGATAAATTCAGACATCGTTGTACTCTCACTGCTTTCACGTTCACCTGCTGCATTCGTGGTTTTAACTTTCATTATTGGAAATGAATCTAGCCTGTACTTGGTAGCAATATCCTCAGAGGACGCACCTTCTTCCAGTACCGATAATGGCGGTACGGCTTCGTCTGCCGCCGATGTCGATATGGACGGATGTGTATGTTTGGTGTACTCTTCTATTTTGTTGTTGTAAGAACTCGTATTATTCCCTATCTCCGTTTCATCATTCTGAACAGTTGGTTGTACGGGCACGGGAGCTAAAGACGTTGTTGACACTTGCGTTGTGATTTTCCGTAATAGACGACCTGTTGTCTGCGATAATGCGGAATTCGGGAATTCCTCTCCATTTGACTTGAAAGTTGTTGTTTCATCGAAACGTCTACTGGACGAATACTCACTTTGTGTATGTGCATAAATGAGGAACAGGATGAAAAGGCAGATGGAAGTGTTTATCTGTAAATTAAATTAAATAGTGTAAAGTAAAAATATGTGACACTCGATATCAGAAGCGTAGTAGTACAAACTACAACAACTAAGTTTGTAAAAAGCAGGTGGACGACACTTACAATGCTAAACATGGCTAGAATCCGTGCCTCTGTTCGTATTGAATCGGAGCAACAATATTTCGTAATGGGTCTGTTAGTGTACACCATTATTGGATTCGTTTTCTTTTCTAATAGCGATCTTGAAACTTCTTTCAAAGCTCTAGCTCGATCCTGTATTTGTTTATGAATAAATAAATAGTTGTTGTATATCCAAATGTCAGTGGTAAACTTCGCAACAAATTCCGCTGCGGCCCTTCTCCAGTTTTATCATCTTGCCACCTACTTTCTCTCGTTAGACTCTGACTTGCCTGAACTGCATCACACGAGGAAAATCACAAGGTGATAAACATCATGATTCGTTTCTTGCATGCTTTCAGGCAAGCTGCTTGTGAAATGAAAATTGGAACTTTGTTCCAGATCTGTCTGGTAGCTTTTTGCCTATGCTGCATATGAAAGTCAGGTATTTCGATTTTCGATGCAAGAAACTAGCAGTTGACGGCCTTGAAGAATATTATTTGGTTTAAGTACCTATAGAAACAGTTCGAGTCTTGTAGGGCATGAATTCTCAGAAATTATCTTTTATATTCATGCCAAATATTATAGCAAGGCCACCAAGAAACAACATAAATAATTTTTATTTATTCAGTTTTCTCTATTTCACTTAAAAAATGAGTTCAAACAATTATTTCAGATACTGAATGTTTGAATGCTCGCTTTTCCCATCCAATTCAGTAGCGATTGAAATACTAGTAACATCCGGTGGGACTTCTTTCTGGGTGTCGAATATTGTGGAGACTGAGTTCAGTTCTTTAGTGAGAAGTTTGATAATCCAGAGCAGATAAAGTTGAAAGAGCAAATAGACAGCGCCAAGGAAGCCGTGTAGTAATTTCTCCCTGGTGTAGTACAATATGACGAAGGTCAGAACAATTGTGTACAGAAATAGAATTAGTCCTGGGAGAAGCCAGATTTTGAGAAGAATCAAAATTCTCTGTAGGAAACAATGTATTGAACTATAACGATGGAATACACTGAACGAATCAGTGCTATAAAATTCAAACATAAATAATGCTTACGTACTTGGAGACATCCCCACAACAGCATGCAGCTCGAGCAGATCTTTATGGTTGACATAAAGAGAAGCATGAGAAGTATGGCGGATTGTGTTTCAGCTACAAATAATAAAATAATTAGTCTGTAAACTGTTTATATACGTACATATATATGCGCTGTTAATTTTGCATAAACTTACGCTGTGCTAGCAAAAACGTATTTCTGCCTTGAAGTGAAGCTGCAAATTGATTGGCAGTGTTTAAGCTATTGTCTTCAAAGAAATACGAATAGGATATGAAGGAGAAAAGTCCAAGTGAAATCCCACTCACGATCTGTGTATTTAAATGTTTCATTACAAATCACGAGTTGGAAATTCTACAATATTTTCTAAATTAATCACTACTTACCAGGTCCAAAACTACAATGAATATCGATTCAACTTCCACTCGATTCGAACAGCAGTAGGTTTTATTCTCTGACATATTCGAAATAAATCACAGACTGATTTGCGGGTTGGGAACTAAGCCAACTGTTTCGCTTCATGCTACTCCATAGCGTCCTAAGATCTGCCAAACCATTGGGTTCCACGTCCCATGTCCCATGCAATACAGTACACATACCAATCCTGTCCCGACGCCTTGCGTTTTAGATCGCTAGAATTGCGTGATCATTGCCTTTTGCGGAGTAGGGTATAATGTTTGTCTTTTTCCTAGTCTTACGTTTCTCGTTTCTTTCAATTGGAGCAATTTTATCTTAAAGTTTCACCTGGTTCGTTCAATGTATTAGGAATTTGATTTAGGTGTAAAAATACAGGATGGAGGTGGATAGTTTTCCGCCATTTTGAAAAGAAATATCAAAGGCCTGAACCAAAAGGAACCAAACACAATCAGCTTTGGTCAGTTAACCTAAGTGATAGGGATAGGAGGAAATGTGCAAGTTTGTTCCAATTTTTATCGCACTCGCATATGTTAAGGAAGTTTGCTCAATTTTTGACAAAAAGGGAAAATTTGCAATTCCGAACTACGATACATTTAAAAGTCCTGGAATATTCGGAATAAAATCGGTTACTCGCTGGGATCCACTGGTCCGGTAGATCTTTCAATTTATCCGTATCAGATTCCTAGGAGGAGAACGTTATCGTTTGTCTTCAGGGCGAATCTGATTCACGTCCTCGTAACTTTTAATGCCAATTGCTCTTTTTCTTCTCAAACTGAAAGATCCATCTCTGACGTGAGACAAAAATTGGAACAAAGACTTCCGTACCTCCTTCTTCGTGTGATGGCAGGTTGAATTTCCTGATGATTTATTTAAGAAGAATAAAGCGATCTCCACTACTAGCCACTATTGCGCTTGAATGATTTCAAATCTACGAAGTTGAATTGTTGAGTTGCAATATTTTTGGTTAAAGTGATATATGGTTATGTACATTTATTACATCTGATATTTATGTAAGTGTTTCAGCGGAAGTTCGTATTAAAACAATTTCACAATTTAGTACAAAATATAAATACCTGTTGAGTACTCCTGGAGTTGGAGTTCTTCCAAGATTTCGATTAGAGTTTTTACAATATTCTGTATAATTAGAGAGGTACATGTATTTTATTCTGGCTCAGCCTCCACAACTACAGTGTCATCTGCTGCTTCTGGTTCTGCTTGTTCTTCTTCTACAACATTGACTTCTTTTATAAGACATTTGACGATCCACAGTGAGTAGATTCGAAATGCAAAGGCAAATAATCCAGGGACAATAAATGCTGCTGTATTTCGTCCACCAGTTATTTGAACTGTAAATATTGCTACTTCAATTACCATAAAAATCATGGTAAGAATGAACCAGATCCGAAGAGAGTTGACATGCTTCTAGATTTAGAATGAAAATGAAAGGATTTAACATTATAACATTATTATTTAATATGTATTACATATTCTTATGTTACATTATGATGCATCTGAGAAGCACTTACTCGGAGTGAACACACGAGCAGAAAGATTCCCATGAGCAGTGCAATGGAATTACTAATAAGTGGAATTGACAGCATCAGCATTTGTTCACCAGCTAGACGTGGAGTGATTAAAATTGAATTGTTTTAAGCACTGTGCATATGAATATGTTGTGTTGTGTTTAAAATTGTCTCACAGCTATATTCGAGGAAGTTAGCCAAATTTCCTACTCGCTCTGGATCCACTCTTTGAACAATTTTTTCCAAGTCGTCCGGTTTTGTTACTGTAGTGTGTGTAATGAATCCAAGCACTCCAAGAATCAATACCGAGTAGAGCTACAAAGAAATTGAAGTATTTGGATCACTTTCGAATTTAAAATAAGTGCCTACAAAATGTTGTTTAAAAATTATAGCATGTGGATGACTTACAATATCCAAAACCGAAATTATTACTGCAGGTACTTGTGCAGTAGTTGCTCCGCAATATGTTGTTCTGATCTTCATTGTCAATTTTCATGACGAATCGAGTCTTAAGGAAGAGCGTTGCATGGAGTAAATGGAAAGCCGGACACTGGGAAGAAGTAGTAACTACAGCAAGGTAGGAGAAGGAATCTGCATCACTTTCTGTTTTGCATTTGGGAGTTCGGGAATACAGGTGATTGAACTGGAGTAGGTTCATTCATACATCTAATAGTAATGGGGTGAAAGCTGCTCGATTAACAAGAAATGGTTGCGTGCCTCCCGAAATGTTGTCCCTATTCCGTTTCGTACTGTATTACGTAGCAGTGGTAATACATAGCAATAGGTGTACCGTACTCGTACCACAGCACAGGCATACGAGTATTACACGTTTGCGGAAGTCCCGTTCCCTTCTCTGTAGTTTGATATTCTGCGACTGTACATATACTTTCAGTTCAAATAACATACTTACGCATACGGGTACTTGGATTAACCTGGTAGAATGTTTGCATTTTCGGCTCCTTGCATGCGAAATAATGAGCTAATCTATTTTACTTTATTCCAAGCTATGAGAATGCGATTATCTACTGGGTAATGGGCACACTTTTAATTTGTTTCATTTAGCTTTTAAGCACTTGAGTGGATAGGAAGAATTTGTAAGTGTCAACTACTTACTTACATAATATTGTACAGATACAATATATGGTGAACAAGTTCAGAATGAAACTCGGATCACGACGTGAGTTTTACATTCAAAGCGGTACCTAGAGATAGATGAGTTTCGTATTTCGTAGTCATGGAAAACTTGATTTCGTTTCCCCGTACATAGCGTACCTGTACGTGAATAATCAACACATTAGCAAACTTCACAGTAAAAATTTACCGGCCGCACACTGCGTTGTCAGAGGTCCAGTCCAGGAATCCAGACCAGAAATCAGAACCGAGACTTTTGGGAATTCAGCTAGTGCACTCTCATACTTTCTCTCAAGTGAAAGTTCTCCAGGAAAACATGGTCTTGGTCTCCCTTGATCCTCTCACGCATTATCTGTTAGGTTGAATGTTCATAAATTATAACTAATTGGACGCGCACCTGTTAGAGCTAGACGATGGACGTACTACTACTTGTATCTCTATTGTACTGTACTAAATTCCTTGGTTTAATACTTCAATAATCGCACCTTACTTACTTACAGTATACCTCACTCCGCCCGAAAACTTAAGTAAGTCTCACGATTTCGGTTTAGATCATGTATTTAATATTCCACAGGGAATTTCTGGGACCTAGGATTATAAGTTAATAGTACTCACATGTATTTCTGCATGGCTTACGCGGTATATGATTTAGATATTCAACCAATTAGAAGCCAAACACACGTTTACGATACACGGTTCAAACTTCAAACTGGGTAGGATTGAAATGAAATATACAATAGTACAGTCTGTAAATGGATATGGACTAAAGACTTATTGATAAGTAGATACGTACGTACTTTGGTATATTATTGATATTAAGTTGAGGTAGGTACTTTAGACGAATGGACAACCAGCTTTCGAAGGCTCTAAAAATATATGTAGGTATAAAAGGTACAATCGTTGCGTACACACACACAGTAGTACAGCATGGAGCATCGCACAACAAAGAATCTGACAGTTTACTTTACAGACAAGTGACAAGTTCAGTGATTCTCAAAGTGCATAACTCAGTCCAACTAGAACTTATCAATGTTGGCTGTCTCTTCGGCGTCCATGTCCAAGTCTTGTTCGCTTTTATAGGATGCAGGTGTGAGGTTGGTGCTGTGAGTATACTGACTTCGGGTTTCCAACCGTAGTTCATGGAACAAGCACTTGACGATCCAGAGAGAGTAGACCTCATAAATGCAGTCAGTGAGAAACAGGAACAGTATGAGGGCTTTGTCTTGAGTAAATATTATTTCGGGAATGAAGAAGAACATGCTGCAGACGAAGAAGATGACGGTGATGATTAGCCAGACTTTAACCGCTCGCAGATGTCTCTGTAAATAAAATAGAACTCTTTATTTAGAATTGACCGCAGTGGTATTTAGATAGAGAGATACCTTGATCGAAGCAATTAGAAGAAGAGCCCCTTTGAATCCATTGACTATGCTTCCGGTGAAAGGAATTGAGAGCATGAGAGCTTGCTTCTGGGCTAAAATACAGAAAATACAGTAACATTACTTAAGCTATTTTATTGGGGTAGAGCTGTATTTGCATTTCATATGCAGCACTACAACTGAGCTGGATTGAACTGAACAGATCTGATCAACTGAGCTGAACCGATCAGATCAGTAACCTACCGGATTAATGTTCTTTCATTTTTAAAATTAGAGTGAAAATAGAGGAAACAAGTACAGCATTTGCGCGAAGCATCAGAGAAATTGACGATGAGAGTTGTCTATTTTCTTTAGCCTACCGATGTCATTGAAATATGGGATTAAGTACGATTAACAATTGTGGTCTCGAAATTCAATTTTTTTAAATCTCGCATTTTGTCACCATTCCAGGCGACTGGCTGTCCAATTCTACTATTGAAATTACCATCTCGGAATCGGAACAAACTGAGAACAATTACCTAGCTATAGTTAGCACTAGAAGCAATGCCACTTACTGGTTTTTCACTTTTCACTCACAGTGCTTGCTAAGTACATGATAAACACATGCTGAACTGATGCTAAACAGTAACTTGTTGAGTGTGATTTGGAGGTGTATGGATACAACTTGGGAAGTCGAGTGGTTTGTGAATATTTAATTTCACCTGGCTTTCACCCTCCCCTTTCGTTTTCGACTAGCTTTGGGTACGTATTGCGGTAATAGCCAAATGGTCAATGATATGATGTTTAGGGGCATTTCTACCTGGAAAATATACAAAACATTTTCCCCTTCTTTGAAATGTGCAAACAAGTTCAAAGACCTAAGTTTATAATATTCTGATTTCTGATTCACCAGTGACAAGATCAACTCAATGACCATTGTCTCAAAAATCCACCTCCTCGCTAAAGCCTCGTGTTTTTAAAGATTGACATTGACAAGACAGGGTTTGTTTTACTTGTGCAATGTACCATAGTTGTTTATGGTCTTGGGCCTGCTGAGGTCAGAATTTTAAAAAAAATTGCTGTGACTCACAGCAATTTTTGGCTTACAGCCTGTGAGCCAAAAATTTTTGTTTAATGTTTCACGTGGAGCGGTGATTTCGAACATCAAACATTAAGTAGCCGTTGAGCGGTTTAGGATCCCACTTCCACTTCTGATGACGATTGACGATTTTCAAAGAAGTACTTACGTCCCCAAGCGAGAAACTTGGTTAGGTCCTCCTGACGCTCAGGTTTTTCTTCCGCTATACTTTGTATTGACTCGGGGTAGTTCAGGTAGAAGTGAACAAATGAACTGAACATGAACAAAGCAAGGAACGAGAATGTCTGAAAATAGAAAATATAATTTAAATATTACTTGAAGTTGAAGAGTTTCTTTTCTTAATAGTCAATTAGAGACCGAATGAACTGTTAGCCTACCATATCAATAATTGCCAAAATCTTAGCCACTGCTTGAGCCTCATTTGAGCAACAGTACCGTTTGGTAAACATTCTTTGGACTATACTCTCAGTAGGTCGTGTGCCGAATTACTGAATTGAACTTGGAAACGATGGCATGTTTGGTGACATGTCAGCACGGTATAAAATAGAAAACACTTCTTACTCTCTGTATATTTTATTCCTTGACTTGTCGTTGTTCCCAGGAATATTGCGTTTAACTATGCATAGAGAGAAATTAGAACCTCTCTCCAGATATGGAAACAACCTTTAGTTCCGGAAACCTGGTAATACCAGCTTTCCATTTGCTTCCATTTCGCGTCCATTTGTGCATTCGAGAAAACCATATATTAATCATACCACATATACATAGGTAAACGTATATGAAATGAACTGAAACCAGTACAAGGAGCTCAACGCTAGGCTAAACCTAAAGGTTAATCCATAATTCCTTTTAGTTTTTTTTTGTGCTTTGTTTTATACTCAAGGTCTGCTGCTGGTCCCTAATCTTGATAATGGTCATGAAATGAGAAAAAATAGGTGTTCCCGATTTTATTTGAAATTCAGGAATGTATGACTCGTTTTAGGATTATGCAGACTATAAACTCTAAATTCGGGTTTTAGTCTTTTCTCTGGTCTATCCTGTCCTCTTCTTTTACCTATTCATCATTGTTAATACTTGATGCGACAAGGATTTAGAGGAACCCAATAAAACGAGTTTGATTCAGAATTTATACAGCCCGTTGGTTTAAGACATTGATTAATGATGCATGGAAATAACTGGGACAACCACCAGCTTATTACATTAGTACATGAAGAAGTTGTTTATTGTACATGTCGAATTTATGAGCAAGAAGCAAGAATCTGTTTCTTTGGAATATGTAGGTTTTGGAATGTCTCCAATATTAATCGTGACTTTCTTCTGAGCTTTATGTGCGCAGCTGAATATTCGAACGAGTCGTACAATAATAATAGATTTTTCTCACGCCATTCATACTGATGTTTGATGTGAAATTCTGACGTTGATTGCTAATCATTTGCTATTTTACTGTATACATATAGTGCAGAAACCTATATGATTTTGAATTGTAGGCGTTCCTAACGATAAAAGGCAGAATCTTCTATGCGGGCCTTAATCCTGCTTCTCTGAGGAGTATGATTTCCGGCCCAAGACGTCGAGGAGATTCAAGGAACGGACCACCTTCAGAACCTGAGGAAAGGGACTACTCTACACCTACTTTAATCGAAAGCTCTCATCTAGCAGGAGATATAGCGAAAGTGGGTACCTGCTACCTGTTGCTTTCAATACATTGCAATTTGATCCGAGGGTGAAGTGTGATGAATGACGATGATGGATTGAATTGGTGGATTTAATTGTAGATAAACGTGGGCACTACGCATTTGGCAGTACTGACGACTCTCGGCTTGATTTATACATGGGGCATGGGAAAGAGCGGACAGCTAATTCGGCCAGATGAGGACTGCAAGACACTGGAATTGGCCGATACTGACGATAAGATCCTTGTCGCATCAGACGTTGTCTGCTCTGGGGATTGCTCATGGCTGGTCGAAAAGGATACTGGGAAAATATACGGCTGCGGATTCAATTCAAGTGGCCAGGTGAGTAATTTATGTACTTACAATGTATTCCGTCCAAGTAATCTCTCGAGCGGATCGAAACAATCAACCCTTTTTATGTATATAGCTTGGGAGAATGGAAAATGAGCAAGATCAGTCTGTTATGACCTTCAAAACCAAGAAGCGGGTAGTAAAGGTTCGTCAACCGGCTAATATATATTTTCGCCCGAGGGAAATATCCGGAATCCCACGAAGATCATCCGTGGTCGAAGTTGAAAACACAATGGATCCCAGCATCGAACTGCTTCCTCCGACAGATGATGTGAATCAGACTCTTCTGGAATGGACCTTGACTGTGTTCCAGCGAAACTACAAATCCAAATCTGTTGTCTCTCTCGTAGGTTTACCCCTTTTCTATCTATGTTAATGAATGATCATGCCTGTGAATTTTTCAATATTGATGTCCCAATGTTTCAGTGTCTCCAATATGGAAATTATGAAGCTGCAGCATTGGTTGAAACCCTTGCTCATGACCATGAAGCAGCACTACAGCATCGACTGGCTAATGTCCCCAATAATACTGAAACACTTATTGGAGACTACGTGGAAAAGAAGAAGAGTAGTGGAAACTGTTTCGAAGACGTAAGTACTCTGGTTGGCATTTCTAGATAAATTATTGCTAATGTTCGGTTTTAACGTTGAAGGCGTTCCGTTTTGTCAACATTGTAATCCAGCATTGGATCAACAATGCACTGCCTAAGTCAGAGTTGGAAATCACTCTTGAGACGTATCGGAAAAATTCACCTTGGAATGCATACATCAGTCGTGCAGTCAAGGAAATGCTTTCGGTTTCAGATGACAGGTGGATATTTAGCCATGTTCTGCTTCATATGCAATGATTCTTAAGGGCTTGCCAGGGTTTGCACACTTGTACTTGCTTAGCAGTGGCATGGTGAACGTTCGTATTTGATTTGAATTGCTAGCGGTACTGGAAATGAATTCCTGGTTCCCTGTTCCCTCTTCCCTCCGTATTCGGTGCTCCGTTATTTGCTTGGACTTGGATGGTGGGCTGCAGAATCTCCACGTTTCATATTCATGGTGTTTGCTGATTTTGGTTTTAGTGCAGTCGACCACATCTGTGGAACTATTTTTGTTTAATATTGAGAATGGCTTTTGTGGTTAAATTCTTATTGTTGGATAGAAATTTTGAGTTAACACAATATTGATGGGTTTGCTGTCTGCTTACTTTTCGTCTTTTTTGGCAGTTTTACATTTTAAAATATCTCAATGTCATTATTCTCTTATTTCAAGAGCGAAATGGATTGCGGAGGGTTTTACACCGTCCTTCATCCTGAACTGCATAAGAGACGGTAAGAAAACAGTTCTGACAGACTACAAAGAAGTTGTGGAAGTGGAAATAGTCAACGAAACTTCAGTGGATCAGTCATCAAGTGAAAGTGGCTTTGTGTATAAGACCAATGGCATTTCTCCACGACTGTCTTTCGAAGACAGAGACAGAGTAGCTTCGTAGTGGTCAAGTGACTGTAGAAAAACTACAATTAATATATGCAAAAATGTGTGGCTAATTAAGCCGTGTTCACTACTTTAGACTGTCAAATCTAAGTCAAAAATAGAAATAAGTTCTTAAGGCGGCACTTCTGCCAACTGAAATCTTGTTTAGGCAGCAATAAGAAAGAGTACATTAAGCTGGGGTAGCTATTTTAATACTAAAATTGAAACTAGATTAATAAGTAAATAAAATTGCGAAGCACCGTAGTATTTCCTATTTTAACGTTCAACATCGGCTCTCAATATATCCACGGAATATTTTTCTGAATATATTGTATATATAAAAATATGATATTTATGTCTACCAGAGAATAGATTGCTGTACCTGCAGGCAACTATGCAAATATAAGAATTTAAATATTATTTTGCCAGATATGCCTATTTTCTTTAAAGACTGCTTGCTAAATCTAAATAGCAACGATTCTAATGATAATTGAAGATCATGTAATATAATAATAATCTGTAGTTTAGTGAAGATGTGTTCATAAATGTTCATACACTACACGAACAACGATCAAAACTATACATGGAAGATGTAATACTCATTAGCTAGCAAATCCTGATAAATATCTTGATTAGTTTGTTGAATAAAGACAAATGCATTCTAATTTCGCTTTAATTTGAACTATTGGCAAAGTGGGTAGTACCCAGCTTAAGCCACTTGGAATTTAGATAGGGTATATCCATATTTGCTCAGCTACATACAAAATAGCTACAAGCCAAAGGGGAGCACGTACTATTTATAACATACTGCAGAATCAGTTCCTATTCTTTGGGTTCACCAGCTGCAGCAGCAACGCCTTCATGTCGTTCCGACACCAGGTCAGCATTTTGCAAAGTTTTGTTGTTCAGCTTCTTAACGATCCTGCTGGGTTTCAACTCTGTCTGAGGTGGGGAAGATGAAACACTTGCAAAAATATCATCGTAGTACATACCCTCATCAAAAGTGTTGAACTTTCCATTAACTATGTTGACAATCGAGCCTTCATTCAGCGCAGCCTTGTTTTCCTTGGACTCGAAGTTGAACATGGTTGAGTCAGATCGTGGATTGTTTGACCGTGACTTTCTCTTGAGTGCGTCAGCAGCGGTAGATCTTGGGAGGCTTTGTTTTTGAGACAAGACATTGGCGATGTGAGTGGTGGAGTTTATGTTGGTTGTTTGACCGGTTGGAAGTGGCTTCTTGTTAGATACTCCGGATTCCAATTTATCGGAAACTATGGACGGGTCGGTTGAAACTGTGGAATTTCGAACTTTGCGTGTATTCCGTTTAGCTTTAGAACGAGATTGTGCGGAATTGTTGTCTGTGGTCTTGGTTGATCTTGAAGTATGAGTTGATTTGGACGGAGTAGTAGGACGCAAGTAGACTTCCGTTTGGTAAACCCTAGCAGAAGGATGCTCAGGAATTAGGTAAGGTACACTTGTTGGAGATGGAAAGGTTAGGTTTTAGGAATTACTCTTGAGGAGGTGAGTTGGGCAGAACAACATCAACCTTCTGCATCAGGTAGTGGCGGATAAGTAGGTCGTCCCCGGTTTGGTCACACAGTTCCAGCGAACCCACCCAACCCTCCGGAACTTCAAGTTCTGGCTCAAACTCATCAGGATCGTTCTGTACGGTCAAAAGCAGAACAATCGGCATTTAGTACCTATTCCATATTCCATTGAAAATATTAGCGTCTGAGATAACTCACATCATCGTCATCATCGTAGTTGATTTCACCGGAAGACGTAAGTCTGTCGAATCCATTCAAGCTCAGTATGTCGATCAGTTGATTCAGTGGGTTGGTGCTTGTGCGATCGTGCGAATCCTGAAACACAAAAGTGTCATTAATTCTTTATTGGCTAAGGGCTAATCAGTAACAGGTCATATACATATGTACCTTTGCCATGATGTCCATCAGAGTTTCTTGAAGTCTGATCCGCTTAGCCATGGAATATATATCTGGACTTCGTAGTAAGCTGTACAGCGTGCTGACGACATACGGACACACCTAAAGAGATTTCAAATTGATAAAAATGCATGTTTGTTTTACGTCAAACGAAATGTACACTCAAATGAAGTTATGCTGCCAACATCTCAACTTTCTCAACATTGAATGTTTCGAGTTACTAACTACTGTGTAGCTTCGTCAATTTCCTGATTCACAAGGCTTTGCAAATAGAATTTACATTTATCGCCTAATTATGTTTTTATCGGGATATTTTGTCAAAAGGATGTCAAGGCAAGTCGCCATTTCTTTATCGCCAATTCCGTATTTTTAACGCCATAGTCCGATTTCATGAACAGGGTTCATGCGGTAGCCATATATGGAGAAAATTTCATCGTCACCACTTTTGCACGTTTCGGTAAAACCTAACTTAACCTAGTAAATTAGCGAATGGCAACCATGAGCTCGTCAGTGGATTCCTTGGAACATTCTCCATGTTTGGATACAGCATGCTCATGCTCCCTGTTCCTGAATTCAGTCTGAATTTCAATTTTCTCCTGAAGTTAAAGCACAAAATAATCTCTAATCCACTTTCATAATCCTCAATACTGATAATTAG
>JAQFYU010001470.1:0-14752 GCA_034694905.1 Ceratophysella granulata
TATAGGCAGAACAGACAGACCCTCCCGTAGGACATGTGCACTATAAAAAACTGGGATATAAAACTACACACCTCGCTCAGCCTCTTCTGCTTCGACAAACAACAGCTTTCAATGATATGATAATGCCTTTCTACAAAAACCAGATAGCATTTTGGGGAGAATGTACGGATGTTGTGCTTTGTGCTAAGGTAAAGTGATGCATGCAGACCTAAACATATCGCATCGTCGGTGACTTGATTTCTCCAAATTCTTTCGGCACAATAATGCAGGCCTGATTTATGTGACAAATGCTACAAACAAGGGTTGAGCCTTTGACTCAGCTCAGAGCGTCCTACGACGAGTACCACTACTACTGCTTTGCTTACTAATGTTTCAACAATGAATCAGCATCTTCCATTCCATGTATGTCTGACGTCCGCGTCCGGTGATTATTGTGATGATCGGTACTTGTGCGGCAGCAAGTGCTTTATTCATGACTATAATGCAGAAATCCATCGCTTCATATTAATTTGTCAATGTTAAAACAGCTATAAATATAATTCTCGCGATATCTTGTTATAACGTTGTTTTGAAAGCTACCCTCCTGATTCGACTCGGGGCTGAGGGTGTGATTTGGATTGGGTGGGTGTCAAGAGGGTGCGGGTGCGAAGGGAAGCCGATTGCGATGACTGGAAAGTTGTCTCGCACTAAAATGTACCAAAATTTTATCCTCAAGCATATTATCCAACTTTTATAAACCGTAATGTCTATTGTCTAAAATATCTCACAGTGCTACCTGCGTTCGAGTTCGAAGTAGAAATCATTTCTAAGCTGCTTTCAGAATTTGACTGTAAAGTTGTACGATATGTTTCTTAATTTACGATGCTTTGAATGAGAGCATTTGGCGATTGCGCAGAAGACAAAGAAGTTTATGGATTGGATATTGTTTAAAAATGTGACATTTTGTGTAAAGTTAAAGTGAGTAAAACTATGGCCATTAAAATCTCCTTCCGTGGAGCTAAAATGTTTTAGACCTTTTTTATCGATTTACTCATTTTCACGGTAATCCGAAAGATGTTTACTTTTTTATTTATGTACTTTCAACTGCGACCATTTCAAATTCAGGTTAGATGAGATAGGGTTATAAACATACAAAAGGTCAAGAAACGATGACTTACCTTGAATTTTGATCGGGATTACGAATATAGGATATAGCATGCTTCCGGTGAATTTCCCGGAGGACAAAATTGGCTCCAGTCAAAAACCCTGATATCCAAAAACAGGACTGACTAGTTTAATAAATTAATGTAAAGTGACGCTTGTTGCTTAATTTCGAGAGATTCCATGACGCTTCGTCCGAAGTCTTTTCATCGGATTACACTTTCGTCGGATTAAATTCAATGGACGACTTTCGTCGAATAGCCAATTCTAAAGGACGAAAAGACGTCTGACGAACTTAATCTGACGAAATTATACTTTGTACTGCGATGAAAAGACTTTCGACGAATAGACGGGTCACTAATTTGAGATGGGTAGGTTTCATAGTGCACTGTTCATAATGTTGTGTCACGATTTTTAAGATTTCTTGTTCAGTCGCCGGTCGGCGTAACTACAATAACTGAAACTGATCGTAAGTCCGCCAAAAACATTGCTAACGCCGAATTACATAAGCACATTCTGTTGACACGCTTTTACATTTTTTGGCGCTGATTATGGCGGAAATCTTTCAATTTAATGTAAGAAAAGATATGCACACAAAAGTGCAATTCAGTGGAATACGAACACTGCAGAACCAATTTATTTATGTTCATTGCAATAAGTAGTCAATGTTGCGTGGATCATAAAGTTGAATACCGTTCCCAAGAACTTAGCAAAATAAAATAACGGAATGTGCATATGTTAGCGAAACGCTATAATTCATAATATGCAAGTCAAGAGAATGAATTACAAATCTGTGATACATCGAATACCAATTATCCCGATACCGATTCTCTTAATTCTGAAATCTATCCCAATTCCAAATAGTTCAAATCCTTGTTGAAAATTCGAATTCCGATTCCGATTCAATAATTTAATTTAATAAAACAATCAATTATACAGATGCAGTACATTGCTGATGTTGACGGCTATAGTTGTGTACAGTACATAGGTTATCTCGGAATCTTTCCTAGTAAATTCGTTTTACCTTTTGAACTCAATTCAGGTGGACTTAATGAACTTTTTGTTGTCCATATTCTTCAATCGTCTAAACTCATTCGTCGTTCGTTCGTGTATTATGAAGTTTTTCGGTTGGGAATTGGGATTGGGATTTGAGATAATGACTTTCGTACCTTATTTCTAATGTACGCGTAGAAGCTTGATTTCACTTGCAGCATAAACCTTGGCAAAGTTCAACAATTACACAATTCAGTAGTTAGAGTGAAGAGTGACGACGGCATTCATCCGTATCCGGTTGTTCATCGTTCAAATACACAAGAGCTACTGCAAGAATTTTATTTAAATAACTTTCACAATTGAAATTTCATTGTAAGAGCTTCGAATCACCTGTATTCATAGTTACAATTTCTAATATTTATTCCAGGGTATTTTGAATTGTTTGGTTTTTGTTTGTGTGTGTGGACAAACAAACCAAACAAGTCAAAATACCCTGATTTATTCCAAGTACAGAACGAACAAACTGCATCGAAAAGCAACAAACTTTGTTCCCAAGGAAACCCGCTCCACTGTGTGAATCCGTTGATTCCAACGATTCGAATTCGAAGCCCCAAAATGGTCACGAGAACCTTCCGTTGATTTCAACATAGTGGTTGCTGGCAAAACCCGTTCTAGAAGAAAATTGTCCGTTTCAGGAATCAAGTCAAGGAAAACAAAGAGAATCTGTCGAATCAATTGAATTCGGTCTTCCAGCTGCCTCAAAACAAAGAAAAATCAGTTCCAGGTTCCAGCTGAAGTGATCTGTGAGTCTGTTGAAAGACACAAAATTGAATGCCAGATATATTCCGGTTCACATTTTGATCCAGATGCGACAACAGGTATAGGTACTTGGTTACTGAAATTGCAACTCCTTCCAGTGTGTCTTGATTAAATTTACAGAACACCTGAAATTCCATACTAAGCTTATTTGATCCTTATTTCTATTTTCAGAGCCGAATAGCGCAGCAAAAACGGTGTTGTTCCGTTTTATTCCACTTTCTGTCTCGACATTCTCCAAATTCCAAGTACCATGACATTCAACCTGGAAGAAAGGGGTTTCGATGCCACATCAGAACGTCATAATTTGCGAAAGCGGAAAGCCATTGTCTTAACTCAGGAAGAGTCCGAGAAGGAAGAAGAAGAGGAATCGCCGTTGAAACCTACTTCTACTTCTATTGTCGAGGTCGAGTCAAATTCCGAATCGAAGAATGACAACGAAAGAAGCGGTGAAGCCAAGAATGGAATCCCTTTCTGTGAATGGGGCACAGAACGCAACTTCCTTCATTTGTGCACCTGCAGGTGATGCCACTTGCCACTTTTTTTATTACTACAAGCTACAAAACGAAATGCTTTCTCTTCTCCACAAAGTTTTACTTTTTAAGATCGATACAAACCATCTGATGTTTAGTTTAAAATCAATTAAGCCACCAGTTTCTAATTATAAAAACGAACACATAAATCGATGAAAGATAGCAGAACCGCCATGTGGCAAATGAGTATACTGACATCTGCATAGTAACTAGGCAAGTATTTTTCACCTGTTTGATGGTTAGTGGCATAACTCCGTCACTAAACTAGAAACGGGTAAAGAACTGTGGAGTTACATAGTACAAAGTGCAATAGAAATACAATTGCTTCAAAATCATGTATTTAAAATCGAAAGGTACCCAAAATACATACACAGTATACGGTATTCTATCTTTCGCCTTGGATCGTTTCGCCTTGTTCGCCCATGTTGACGCCGATAAAAAGCATGATGTTTCACATGGTGGCGACGGTAGAGCAGCATAGCGTCAACATATAGGAGCAGTGCATGCATTACCGGCGTCAACATGGGAAACTCAGCATGTATTACCGGCGTCAGCATAAGAAAAACGTGCGCGTCCACATGGGCTATTTGTATGTTAACCGGCGTCAACATTGGGCATAACATAGAGAAAAGGCGAAACGATCCAAGGCGAAACGTAGCCAAGGCGAAACGTACTCGTACAAGGCGAAACCACAGTATACAGTAGTGCCCAAATATAATATCGTATTTTGTCTATATAAGGCTAGGCTTCCCTAAATGACCCGGAAACCGAATTATCGACCATCTGACATTTTGTTTGAATTGAAAAGTGTAAGTAGTAATAAGAATTGAATTCAATTCCAGCGATAATTAATTATGGAGTGACCCTTCCATAACTGACTTATTTAAACACCAAACAAAGCCATTAGCCTGGCATATAATACAAACAATGTTTTTGTTGAGGTTCCCTCATGCAGTAGTTTAGGGTTAATTCTGGTTTCATTGTTCAAAAACTTAGACGGAAATCCAAATCCATTCAAAAAGAGGAAAGAAATACACCCGCAGCCGCCATCAAAATTCCGGAGCCCGCGCAACTTGAAGAAGGGTTTGGTCAGTCAGCTTCAGCTGTATGACAAAGCGGTGTCAAAGCCAGTCGTCAGGTTCTGATGAACTGGACGAGCCACCACCACCTGGTCAAACAGTTGGAGAAGGTCAAGAGGCAGTAGGTCAAGAGGCAGTATTGTTGGGTGGTTATCAACCAAAATTTCCATCGCGGACGGAATTCACGACGGCAAATGAAGCCATAGCCACCATAGCCAGTACCAGGTGGACCTGCAACTTTTGCAGTGTTCAATATTCTACGACACGTAATTTCAACCAGCATACGGACGGCCACGTTACTACATCTGGTCGGTTCTGCCTCAGGTGTGGTAAATTTTTCTCAAGGAAGAATCGACAAGCAGCGCATCAGTGTGGTGAAAATAGATGAGCCTCCAAGGAAAATCGGAACGAAAAAAACATAATGAAAGGAAGATTTGGATCCTGGTCCTTCAACTTGAAGGCTAAGCAAGCAGCTCATTGAAATATTTGGGGTTTCGATGCAGAACTGTTTAAAATTTAGCTTGGTTAAAAGTTGCATTTGTGAGATTGTAAATACTAAACGCAGACCTAAAATTGTTTTTAGAACATGTTTTAGTGCACATTTGGAATTTTAGTGCATTTTAATTGCATATGTTGACCGTGTTATATTGTAATTCGCAGATATCAAGCCTAACCCTAGTTTTGAGCTGTGACCAATATGCCTTTTAGGATGATTGTATGAAGTTCTGTTATTTCGCGATTGTTATTTCGACTTTTTGGTGTTTTATTTGTACACGTTGAATTTTTCGAGTAATAAGTGAAAAATACCGACATAACCCGAAAGCAACCACTGGCCGTTTTAATATTCACAATCCGTTGCGGAGTGGCTATAAAGATAGATCGCAGCGTTTCATTCTGCACTGCACGTTATTCACCATCACCACAAGCCGATATACAATACGAACAAGCACTATTTCGGCCTACGACTGATTCAAACTAGCCATAACCCGAAATAGTACATTATAGGTCAAACTTGGGTCAAATTTGGACAAATTTTTTTGAAATGGTTATAATACCAGAATGGTTATAATGGTATGTCTGTATTGAATACAAGCATACCATTCCTACCCCAAGTGGCCCTTGGTTTTACCCTGGGTGGTCAAAAAGTGACCCAAACTTTTTATTCGCGATTCGGTTACATAATGGAGGTAAGAACTTTACTTGTACTCATACTTTTGCAATTTTCGAGGAAAACGGCAATAATTTTGCCTGAGATTGGAATCGGATATGTCATTGGAATTTTTCTAATAAGGTACTATTTTGTATTAAATAATTCATCTGTGTGAGGGAGTTGTACGTTGCATGTTATGTTTTGTTAACATTTTTATTTTCTAGACAATTAAAAGGTTGATTACATTGGTTAGTAGAAATTGAAAAGATTCATTTGCGCAGCCCAAGCGGAAGAATTATTATAATTGAGGCATAGCATAGCTAATGCACAAGGCACGAGGCATGACCTAATACTTAGCAATTACCTTTAAAAAATCGTAGCTAGCGAGCGAAAGCCGAGGTACTAGCAGAAATTCGGAATTTCTTTGTCTAATATATAAATTCTATGCCAATATATCACGCTTGTTTTGTTTGTAGACGATTTGTTTGTGCTACGACTGTGTATTTAAAATGTCGATCCAATCAGCGTAGAATCGGAAAATACATAGAATTTCTGAAGGCGGACGTTTGGAAAAGAACCTCCAGTGTTTCTAATAAGAGCTATTCTCAATTTAGAGAAACAATAATGATGGGACAAAATAAATTATTGGTTTCAGGTTGCAGTTTGCAGTGCACTGCAGAGTCTACCAAATTTCATTTTTTTATTATTGAATCAGTTTCAAGTTTTGTCCTTTTTAGTTTTGTATTCAGGTACAAACGACATTTTTTGATCATTTTTTGGTTGTTAGGTATCGAATAGGTAATAAGTAGACCGGTCACAATTCTTTCTAACTCATATTAGTAGTTGCATTCAATTTTCGGTCCATATTTCCTAAACCGACATCAATTCCAGCTCGCTTTGAGAAAAGCGAATACGGATGGACAGGCGGAGCAACGGAAGCCACAAAATACCTCGAAACCAGAACCAGAAACATCAGCTACCAAATGCATACCAAATCATAGCACTGAACTGACAGATTTTTCAAACATTTAGCAAAAACTAATTCCCACATTATTTTTCATCTTAAAATAAGATGTTTCAAATCAAATCTTCATATGTATCATAATTTCATTTTGGAAACGCTTGCTTCAAATCTGAATAAACTTCAGAAAGAATTTAGATGCCGAATTCCGTATTTGAAAATGCTTGCGTAATGCTGTCACCTTTCTCTGATGAACTAGATTCTTTCTTATGTACGTTACACGGTTGACACACATTTCCAATTCCAATGAAGGTACTCCATTTCAAAAAAAAATATTATAATTGCTTGCACAACATTTAATTGAAAGGATAATGTTTATCCAAAATATATAGGACTTCTTAGAATGGATGGAGGGAAGGAATCGTGTGCCGGTCAACCTCGTCCCCTCGAACAATAGGTAACCCATGCCTATTGTTTCTTCTACAGTGTATTTCGTCATTCAACACAGATATTTGCAGGTGCAAACAATTTTTATAGCTTTCTTCCAAGCCGCCGTATTCCAGTCACTTCTATAAATGCATAGGATTGAATACCGCCTATTGCTTACTCTGCCACATCGCCTCAAATTCGGACGCCATTTTAAGTCTTGTGGTGACCGTGTGCGCGTCACTTCCATTCACTACACTACTGTCTACTACCTACAGTGTCAAGTCAAGGGATTGCTGTCACCACGTACAATCAATTCTAAATCAATTTTCATCTAAGATTTTCAGGGTAAGAATTGTTCTCAAATATTGGCCGAACGCAGTGAAAGCGCCTTTTCCCATTTTCAGAAATTAGAATGAGAGTTTTCGCCTATATTTAACGCATTCGGTTAAATTAGCGTCACGTACAGTCAATTGACACTGAATTCAATATTGAATGGGTATCGGAAGGATATACCAATTTCCAAGTCTTTATCGGCCACAAGCGTCAACCCACTGTGAGCAGGCCTGTATTTTGTTGGCGTGGGTTTACTTACTTGCCTTTTCCTATTGTGTTCACTTTCTATGTGGAGGAAAAGCGATGCTATAAGTAACACTAGCGACCATGAAGCCTAATCCACCTTTCATTTTGAATTATGTACTAAACTATAAAATGAATATTTCTAATTGTAGATTATTGGTGTCAAACCCAACTATGAATTTTGCTGTGTGATCCCGATCTCGCCTGCTTATTTCTATATTGAGTGAATCGAAGTAAGCGTTCAAATTTTAATGATACTATTGAAAATATGGATCACCATATAAAAGAAGGGATTTTGATGACTAAAGCCATTTTTAGCTACTCTGTGCTGCAGGACATCGTCAAGCGACACCGATATTCAGCAAGAGACGATATAGTTGAATTGGATGATGGGCCTTGATAGAATCAATCCTTGGTAACTTTTTACAAATGGCTTCTGCTTGCAATGATTTTTTATATTTTCATAGCTGCAGAACACCAAAAATAATTCTCACGTTTCTAAAAATACAGGTTAGAAGAAGCTCAAGCGGCGAGCGATGAAAGCGCGGATGTCCCCATGGACGTCCAAGAACCGAACAACATCGAACAAGCAAATGCACTGATTCCGGTGAACAACATTGAACCTGAAAATGCGTTAATTCCGGTGAACAACATTGAACAAGGAAATGCGCTGATTCCGGGGAACAACATTAAACAAGAACATGCGTTAATTCCGGTCAACAACATTGAACAAGAAAATGCGCTGATTTTGGTGAACAACATTATGCAAGAAAATGCGCTGATTCCGGGGAACAACATTAAACAAGAAAATGCGGTGATTCAGGAGAACAACATTAAACAAGAAAATGCGCTGATTCCGGTGAACAACATTGAACAAGAAAATGCGCTGATTTTGGTGAACAACATTAAGCAAGAAAATGCGCTGATTCCGGAGAACAACATTGAACAAGGAAATTCGCTTATTCCGGTGAGCAACATTGAACAAGAAAATGCGCTGATTCCGGTGAACAACATTAAACAAGAAAATGCGCTGATTCCGGGGAACAACATTAAACAAGAAAATGCGGTGATTCCGGAGAACAACATTAAACAAGAAAATGCGCTGATTCCGGTGAACAACATAGAACATGGAAATGCGCTGATTCTGGGGAACAACATTAAACAAGAACATGCGTTAATCCCGGTGAACAACATTGAACAAGGAAATGGATTCATTCCGGTGAACAACATTGAACAAGGAAATGCGTCCATTCCGGTAAACAACATGGAACAAGAAATTGCATTCATTCCGTTGGGCATGGAACAAGAAATTGCGTTCATTCCGTTGGGCATGGAAGAAGAAAATGCGTTCATTCCGTTGGGTATGGAAACTCTAGATGGCGTTGAAGAGGCACTTCTAGCTGATCTACGTGCAGCAGCGGCGGCGCGTGATGAGTTTCTGATGGGCGCGGGAGAAGTTGTGAGTAGCGGAAGTTCGGTTGCCTCTGGGGAAGACATGGAGTCATCCGATGAAACTGAAGATCTGTACGAGCTGATTGAGTCGTTCAGTGACAATGAGAATTGGGACGTCAGTACGGTAGAGGGAAATGCACCATCCAATGAACTTGAAGATGAGTCGACAAGCGATTCCACGGTTTACGTCAGTAGCAACCTCACCTTTGAAGATGAAGGAAGTGAAATGGAATTGGGACGTGACGCTATTGAGGAACTGCTGGCCATCATTGATGACGTTGAAATTTATGTGGATGAGCTCATAATAGCAACCATGACTGCACCTCCTCCAGCAGTGTCACAGGATCAGGGCACTTACGACGTGGAAGTGAATTTGGATGACTACTTTTTCTAATTTTATGATGCTTCGAAAAGAATTTAAACATATTCGAAATTGAAAAAACTATTGGTTCTATTGAAGTATATTCCAGGTCAAGGGCTCACTCTGCCAAAAAGGCTTTATAACTAATCAACCTCAAAGGACATCTAAAATTAACACATATTTATCAGAGCTGATGATAATTTCTAGTGTAGTTTTGGGTGTGTAATGAAGCTATATTACGTAATTAATTATAAAATGTACAGAAGTACTTATTTCTTCACTCTAAGTAATTTTGCTTATTCTACTTCTGCACTAGACAATAATTTTCAAATTCTTTCTCTTTAGTCATGATATAATTACTCTCACACAAAAGGGAATTTGCATATTACACGTAAAGCAGACGCTGTGGATGAATAAACTACGGAATTGTACGGAGCACAAACCAAATTCACTGTAGTTTGCAATTATGCAAAATTATTGGGTCAAAGGAGCTTTAGAAATAAGTTCAAGTTCACAAAGTTAGTGCAAAGTTAATGGTAGTTCTCACTTGAAAACAATCGAGTTAGCTTTACTTGAGTTGGTAAAAAAGCAGCCGGTTGAACCACGAACCAAAACTACAATAATTATTGTCAACGTCAACAAATTACTTCAGGGCAATGAAGTCAAATGACACAAGACGACAGAACAGAACCTCAGCCAGCCCTCTATCAATAACCCAAATTCAATTGCTCTGGCCAACTCGCTGTGAATAGCAACATAAACACAACAGGTATACAGCTTCGCTTCTTTCTCTCACTAAGTAGGTGTAGGTTCAGCATGGTTTAACTCATGCATTTAGTGTTTACTCTGGATCGAAATAGCAGAAGGAATCAATCCCGATTGGATACAACCAATTTATAAATTATACTTATAAATTACTCCAGGTTACGTTACTGTTTTGCAGCTAAATTGAATTGCCATAAGTTTTAGGTTGATTTCATAATTTGCCTGGATTCAAACTGATAGCATCTCAATCAGATCAAAGCTGTGAGTAATTACAACGCGCTACGAGAAAACCGTTCTAATATTCTTCGAATCTGCTTCATCATACGAATAAAGTCAAGAGTTCTAAGTTCTGAATTCTCAATCATTATCAGCAAAGTAAGAGTAGAGCCCGGTTTAATCATAGCATAGATTTGCTTAGTTGAAATTCTAATATTCCTATCTTCTGAGCAGCATTACACTGCAGTTACCGATTATTCTCAAATTATCTTATTTTGCAAATTGTAAATGGTCTAACTGCAAATTTTCTAAAACCCAAATGTTTACCCAGCTCTTACCCAGCTAATGTTTGGAGAATCAGTAAGTTCAGTAAAATTCAATAAGGTTTGTAAAAAAAATAAGTTACATTTTGAAGGATTAATTACAGGAAGGGTTCAAGATACGATTACCGTCCAGGTAATGAACTGTAAATGTATGTTCTAATAAGTCACTTATTGTATTCAGAATGCATTCACTATTCACCAGAAAATGCAATACCGGCACATTTTCATTTGGCACCTGAAAAAATACCATGCGTATTGGAAATACCTATAAATAGCCCCACATATTGGGAATAACGGGAGAATACCTTTGATATTTACCGTCAATACCGATAAAATACCGCATGTGTTGGATATACCGATGGAATACCAT
Organism: Ceratophysella granulata; assembly: GCA_034694905.1. Classification (NCBI taxonomy): domain Eukaryota; kingdom Metazoa; phylum Arthropoda; class Collembola; order Poduromorpha; family Hypogastruridae; genus Ceratophysella; species Ceratophysella granulata. The sequence goes on from JAQFYU010001470.1 coordinate 11,165, forward strand.
CGGTATTTACCCACTATATCGATAAAAGAATACCGCTTCAGATTTTGCCTAAAATACCGGGAAATTATTCGGTATTATTTCCAGTATTCCATTCCCTAGTCTTAATTAATGTGAAAATATTTGACTATGAAAGCAAAAATTTTATGACACCAATTGAAGCCCTTTGGAGCTTGGAACGCTGCCAGGAAAGCCATTCTGTGCTCTAGTGTGCCTTGCTTCAACAATAATGCCATTTGCTTTTACTAGTGCTAAAACAATAGTAGACCTTGCTCCAGCTTAGCTCTAGCTCGACGCATGTAATTTCATTTTGCATGGTGTTGAGTGTATATGAATAGATCCCAATACCATAATCCCAATTGCCAATAATTTTACGACTTTCCTTTACAATACAAATGCTCAGTGGTCGGACAGTGTTTCTTCTTCCTACATTTCTAGTGCGTATTTCATCGGCCTCAATCTCCGCCACCACGTCACGCTGTCTCCAGACGCCATTCTTATTTTTCTCTTTACCCTGCCATGTGGTCATCAAGTTCATAAACCGCATAAGTATTGTCCATTTAAGTAAACTGCAGAATTCATCATCAAACATCATCCGTGATAGGTTGTGCACGTAGGAGATATTCCGGAAAGCGGTGAGTAGATTTTCAGTGAACAAGGTTTACATAAAATGTGCGTGAATTGAGTGGTTGTAGGAAATATACACTAGGCATTTCTCCAAACCGTAGGGCGAAATCGAAGATCGTCCCACTCACATAGAAATCGAATTGCTTGGCCAACACCACAAATCAGTCTCTCCACCTTCGGCATGGTTAGGTTATTAAAACGTGTAAAATATTCTTTTTCCTGAATGATATGTTCTATACGTATCAGGCAAAAAGCGCGACACCGGAAGTCAGCATATTGCTCATGTTAAATATTTGCAATTTTGTTAATAGGAATGTTTTAACTGTGTTTAAAAAAATACGTTAGATTAGCTTAACTTTTCTGGTTTGTCGAGACGCTGGAGACGCGTTCTGTGTCGCGCTATTCGAATGGAACCATAGATGATGATATTACACAGGGTAGGCACATCGGCCCTCCGGCCCTCCGAAAAAAAAAGCCCTCTAGGAGCTCGATTTCCTTAAATTGTATGTGTTAAACTTGAGAGTAAGAACCTCCGGAAATCCGACATGATTTAAGACCTCCGACCCAAGTTAGGCCTCCGCTCCGGTCCTCGGTCCTCCAGCTCTCCGACTCCGACCAACCATAGGCCCTCCGGAGTGCCAGGGCCTTTTGTTGGCAGCTGCTGGAACCATTTATGGTGTCGAAATACGAGGGTTGTTCGACTTTTTTTATTTTAGCGATGTTTGAAATCCTCTAAAACAGACAAAAATGAATGCATTTGGCAAAAAACATTGCCTGTAAGGTTATTTTTACCTATTTTTTTTGATGCAACAACGTAACTTTTGTTATTATCTTACCTACTTCCGGTGAATGTGTCAGCAAATTCACTCCTTCCTGTCTGTCTTACAGGATTTAGAAAATCGGTCAAACTTAATGAAACAAACCTCGTACTAACTGATTTGCACCAGGGGGAGAGTCAAATTGAGCATTATCTAAATCGATATTAAAATACTCTTATTAAAATATTCTAAAATTTCATGTTATGTTTTTTTAAGAATCAAAAATTGTTTATTATTGTTTACCGCAAGTTACCGAAAGGAATTTGGGTTCAAAAGTTACCAAAAATATAAGCGTTTTAAATCGAAGAACCTCTTTCAATCATTCATATAAAATGCATTAAAATAAACCAAGAAGAGGCTCTTGCGCTGGTTATCGGTAAGCTGGCAAAGACGATGGACAGCTTCACACATCAAAATGATTCCGGAATTTCTAATTATTTCAGATAGCCAAGAATTCGTTTAAAGCGTTCGATCACAAATCCCTGTGAAACAAAAAGCGTGATGGGCGACTTTGAAGTCGAAGAGGGTCGGGACAGGTTCGTATTAGAAGCTGTCCTATTCTATCTCAAAAAATTATATTGAATTCAAACAGACACAATAATATATTTTTCTCTCGAAAGGATCTCTAAACATTTCAAACGGTTCCGAAAACTTCCAAGCATTCCCGAAGAAAATGACACAGATTCCGATGAATTTAGTTTCCAAACTCCGCCGGCGGCTTCTTCCAGCGTAAGCATATTTGAACTAAGCTAAGAGATTTACACAGTATTTGTAGTCTTTCTCTAAACAGGGGTCAAAGTCCAAGGTCAAGACCAAAACAGCAGCTTGTTCCAAAGTGGCTTCGACCAAAGAAATCGTCACGCTGGATAAAGTTCTAGAGAAACGAGGTTTCTCGGAATGGATCCCCTGGTCTATGGAAGGTTTGCCATACGCCACGGCGACCAACTCGTTGATGCACGTGATGCACAAGATGCATTGGGTCTTCCCCATCTTCACCAGATTGTTGTGCTTGAATCCTCAGAAGATCAAGATAAATGACGTTTCTCAGACACACTGGTGGCGGTTCGAGTACAAGATTGGGGAATCAATCAGAAGTATGATCTTAATATTCAACTTTCATTTCAAAGCACACCGTTTTATGATTGAATTTCTTAATTCAGGTGTGGCCGAAGCTCCGAAGAAGGACATTGCTCAATTCGGAGCAGCTCTGCGCCTGTTGGGAAAAATTCGAATTCATTATCCAACTATGGTTATCCCGAAATGTATGATTCCGGAAGGTTGTCTCATAAATCCGAATATTACGACGACTCTAAGCGAAGCTGCGTCCAAATTCAATTTTCAAGAACCGAAATACGAGTTGTTCCAGGATGAAAAGGGGGATGAGAAAGGAGAGGGTAGTTACATCTGCGAAATAATAGCTTTGAGCAACAAATATGAAGGTATACAAATTGGCTATTTTGAAACAAGAGGTGCATTCAATCACACATAGTAAATTAACCATTAATATTATCTTTCCCACCACAATGCACATTATATATTTTTTAATTTGATTATACAAACTATTGTATTTTATTAGGCCGAGCATTCTCACGTACTTATGCGACCAGGATTGCGGCCAAGAAAGCCTGTTTGGATCTAGCTGGGAGCGTCATATTTGATGATGAATATCACATTGGAAGGGCTTGTCTTCCCGAATGTTGTTACAATTTTGTGGAAGCTACAGTTCAACAATTTTACGGTGTTGACTATGATTCTGAGTTTTGGGCACCTGGAATGGTAATACTCGTTATTCTTTATAAACAAAAAAATCAAAAAAAATAAGTCGGAGTGAATTCGTGTGTTGGGATCAGCTTTCAGTAAGCAAAATTAATTCGTTAAGTAAAGATGTTCATTTGTTTCAGGCAAAGGTTCAGGAGAATATGAATGTTATCTTCCCATGGCCAAAGCCTCGCACATCAGCGCCTTGCTCATCTCAACGTGGGAAAGTATCTTCGGAAGACAAAATAAGAGTAAGCTACGCTCGAAGCACGCCATAACAGCTAAACTAAAAACAGCTAAAGCCAAAACCACTAAATAAAAACAGCTAAAATAAAAACAGCTACGATGTAATAACAGCTACGCATTAATAACAGCTAAACCAATAATA
>JAQFYU010001471.1:0-14751 GCA_034694905.1 Ceratophysella granulata
GCAATGTGTCCCGAATCCATAATGCTATGTTTTTCAAAATTCCCGGTTTTCGTTCCTTATTACCCAAGCGTTCCTTAGTACCCCAAGTTACGGTAATTTAATTCGCCAACCTGATACCATTTACTACCATTATAGAACGTAGGCTTATAATCCGAATAATATCAAGGCTAAGGGTATGCCAAGAGTTCTCTTCTTGACACTCTACAACTTTAATCTCTATAAAAATTCCGATTTCGTAGTAAATATTCCCGATATACAGGACCGTCGTGATCAAAGGTTTATTGACTTTTCTCTCTTATATGGTTGGCTCATTCTCTTGTTAAATTTTGATTTTTTGCAAAATAACAACAGTCCCGCCGGTGGTTCAGCAGTTCGCCACCAGATGGCGATGGCTTAACCTTGGTTAGAAGAATTACGAGGAGGGGCGTTTAATAGGTAATGGCAACGTACCTTTAGAATTAAGATAGAATGTTAGGTTTTTTTATCTCAAAATCCTTCCTGCCCCTATACATCATGTTCCAAAAATCAAGTCAACTAGTTTAGTCAGTCGCCACCAGTGCGTACTCAAAGTCAGATATTGCAAGCAAAGCAAGGAATTTTGAAAAACCCAGATACGTTCAACCACAGTTTTTTGTATTGCAGGGAAAGTATAGATACAAATGACGAAAACTTACAACGGGTTTGTGGTGGCTACCATAAATCATAAACCACAAGGAACTACCATGAATGTCCAACATTCTGTAGAAGTTTTCGACCGATTGAGATACAACATCAGGAACAGGAGACGCGGAGCCACAGATTTCTGAAAGTTCCGTGCAATAGATAGATGGGACATGAAATTTCAGGGCAGTGTTCGCACACAAATTGCCGTAGCTACCTTAATCGATTAATTCATGCGTGGCTCCATGCGATTTGTATAAATTTCCACAATTGACATTAATAAAATTATCAGAAGAAAGAGATTCAACAAAAACAGCGAACTCAATCGTGTCGTGCGTGCAAGACGTTCTAAATAGGTTTTCACGAGAATTTTTTTGTGAAGGTATGATCAAGTTGAAATACAGGAGTTAACCTTGTATTAAACTGCAAGGAGACTATGTCGAAAAGTCCAAAAAAGTTTTGAAAAAAATGTATTTTTCATGAGATACAGAACAGATGCGTTGCCTTTCTTTATTGAACGCCCCTCGCCAAATAAAAAAATATGGCTTTATGTTTAAAGTCACCCTAAAGGACTACTTTTTTGGCCAGATTTCGTCTAAAAGTCACCATTCTGCTTTTCGCCAGATTTTTTCTTTCTCCCACCCCCTCTTAATCCTCTTGTAACCAGATTTTGGTCCAACTTTGACCATATGGATTCACAAAGTGGAAATCATGTCTACATACATTAAATCGTTCCCGCATAAGAAGAATGCCGTTACCCACGTTAAACTGCAGAAATTGTAATGGCAGTGTCAGAGCTACCAAAGCGATAACGGTGAAAAGTTAACATCTAACTGCAAGTTTTCCCGTAAATGTGCTGCCCTGCCCGTCTGTAGATTTTGTGCGACGATTCAAGTCAAATCTGTACTTTGTACAAAACTGACAAATCTCACGATCACATGAAAAACACCTTGGGTATTTCATATTTGCATTTGAAGCAATTATATTTGAAATTCCTGGAGAAGATCACAACCAACTATAAGCCATCAGTTTTGGTTGCAGATTACAGATGTAGATCAAGAATGAATGGATGAAAAGGCGCACTTTTTTGTTTCAAAATCGCATCATCTTAAAATCGGTGATGCAGATATTGATCAGTACCTCCGACAACGGGAATGGCTAACCTGGAAAACTCTCGCAGCATTCCAGCGATGCCAAAATATATTGTGGTTATGCATGAAGATTGGCGCTCTGCCTCGTGTTCATGTCCGCGCTTCATGAAGCAATACATATGTAAGCACGTGTTGGGAATGGCTAATATAGAAAAAATGGGTTAACGTAAGCGGTTGGAGTAAACATGTTAATGCGCCAAGATCATTGCAACCTCTTGCAACCTCCCACTGTAACCTCCCACGAATTATAAAAAATGCTTGTTTGGTTAGGTTTGGCGTATTCAAAATGTCCAATCTATTTGAGAACAACGCCAATTAATATAATTCAGGATTTAGAAACATCCCGGCGCATTTTTAAGCACCTAACCTTAACTTATCTATCCTAGAAGCATTTTGACACTTTATAGTTCAAGGTTATGGGAGGTTGCGGGAGGCTGCAGGCGGCGCATTAATATTCTTGTAAGATACGAGGCTACAACTATTCCTAGTACCTAACACAAAAAGACGGCGTGGACGGCCATAAAAAAAGCTCTTATTGTTCAATGATTGACGCGTAAATCATGTGTTATGTTTGTGATTCTATGTGAATAATTTTTTTCAAATCCCCAGGTATAAATATCCCGACTATTATGCGCAAACAAAACATTTTTTAGTGGTTTTTACGGTGGATTTAAACTGATTTTTATGGTGAAATGTTATGGTGCAAAATAGATTAAAAGGGGGTGGGAAAAAGAAAAAATCTGGCGAAAAGCAGAATGGTGACTTTTAGACAAAATCTGGCCAAAAAAGTAGTCCTAAGTCAAAAAATATTAAGGTTGTCATGGGCTACGGATGGGGTGCACCAAAGCTCTGGTGAAAAAATTTCAGCAGTCAGAAACAAGTTCAAAGTTTTTTTCGGAGAATGAACCTTGGTCGTGAGTCGTGACACTTGAAAGGTTTTTGCTCAGAGTGCTGAATATATACTACATAGAGGCGACATTTCGGTTTAGTACCTAGGCTAAATAATTCACATGGCAACCTTATGATTTAATTTAATTAATTCATTAATTCAACTTAACCTACATATGAAAAAAAGAACACGTCGTAAGGCTAAAGATTTAAGATAAAAATCAACTGAATGAACGTGAAACTTTCCAACACTACGGTTGACCATTGAATTAGGATATTCCCTACAAGGCTTATGGCATGGTAATAAAATGTTGTACATTTCAGTTTCTTTTTTTATGGAGAATATGCTTCCTGGTTCTGAATATTTTGTTGCAAAATGGTGGATTTTCATGAGTTTGTGAATGTCAAAGTGAGGCAGATCAGCGCGTAACGTGGTGGGTATCTGAGCTGAAAGTTATCACCATCAAGTTCGCAGCGAAGACAGTGACAGTGGAAGGGTTGAATTTGAAGCACTGAATGATATCTATGGCTGAAACTATTGAACCTCCATTTTCTTCTATTTCAGACGTAGAAATTAACCCAGCCTAACATAAACGAACGACAACCACCAACTGATCTTGTACTTACTACGCTTCTTTTTATTTTCAACTGACAGTGACCCATTAATGTTCACAGAGCAGGAAAGCAGTTGTAACTTGTAACTCATTCTTCTACAAAGAAGCGTAAAGTGTGAGGTGAATGACCCCATCATGTTAGCATGGTAGAAGAAGCAATTGCCAGCTCCCGGAGTCCTTGCTCATGCAAAATCCAGGGTCACGTGGCATTTTAATTTAAATTGTGTGCGGGCTTGCCTTTCCAGCCTACCCAAGGTTTATTGACCAATTTTAGATATCAGGTTAATAAGTCATACTCAATTGATTTTTTCCAACTTTTAAAAAGAGCAAAGCCAATATAAAAAGTGTCAACAACGGCTGTCGAAGTAGTTGGCCATTACATAGAAACAGCATTAGGCGTGTTAGTGTTGTCATGACACCTGGCAGATTATTCTCTTTCTTGGCGAAATAGCTTTGCCAGGACAAAGTTGAAAGTTTTTTTTCGAGTATGACTTAACCTTATCACGAGGATTTTCCTGGTTGTCAAGGCACCTTGGGCCTACCAGTTGAAAAGTAAACAAAGTAGGATGAGCGTAAACAACGTAAATGTCGCCTCTATAGGCTCTATATCATGCAATATAAATTCAGCACTCTGAGGGTTTTTGTATTTTCAGTCTGCGAAGCAAATTTTTCAAAAGATTTGTAAAGAAAACGTAATGAAATTATCAGGGAAACAGTTCTTAAGAACCGTATTTTTTGTTTTTCTCTCCAGTAGTACTATACTTAGAAGTTTTTCGTCCATTACGGTTCCAAAAATTGGTCAAGTTGCAAGTAGGGAGCCGAAATCTAAAAATCGAAATTTGTGTTTTCTTGAGATGTTAAAAAAATGTGAAAAATATAAATGTGAAAACTGTTCGGTATGAATTAGAGACAATATCCAAATATCCAATACCCCTATTTTTGGCTTCAGGCTTCATTTCCGATTATAAAACCTTGGAAAATTCAAATGATGCTCGACATCGGTAAACTATACAGTTATTGTCCTAATACCTATTTTTCTGAAACAGTAACATTTCCCAAAAGCAGTGCTTTACAAGATTCCAGCAGTAGATTACTGCCCAAAGCACAAGGGATGGTCACCCAGGTGTAGGTGTAGCGAAGCGACATTGCGGGTAACTCTGACGTTCTACATAGTACCAGCAGCACCCAGCGCAGCGCAGCCTATACAATTTTCTCAAAGTCTAAATATACGATTCCATCATTCCACATCTCGGACGACTGAGTTCTGGATCTCGGCCTCGGCTCTTCTGGCTGTTTTTCTTCGGTCCGTATTCTCTGCGATGTACTGCTGTCCAAAAGTAAGCCCCAGCAAGACCTCGAGTGGAGCTGAGAGAAAGGGAATCTAATTCTGGCCTCTGGTTTGGGACCAGAAGAGCAGAAGAACCAAAATACAAAGACAAAAGAGGGAAACTGAGTTTTATCTTCTTCGCTGAGAAGTCGGACAGACACACATAGAGTCAGTCACAGTCACAAGTGAAGAGTGAAGAGCAGTCGTCTTCTTCGGTCGGATATTATTGGAAGAACATTTTTGTTATTGACCTGTGAGTTAGTTCGTACATAGTTCGTGTTGTTAAGAAGTATACCAGCAGCAGTCATCGTCGGTGCGGAGCGGAGGATTGGAGACAAACCATGTCACATAATCAACACGTAAATAGGAACGGCAGGGGCGGCGGCGGCGGGAGCCGTCAACGTACGAAAGTGTTCTATAATTCGACCGAAAAAGCAGCATGGGAGGAGGCCAGATATCAGAAAGAATTGGAAGACACGATGATGCAGCCAAGGTTCCGTCGGAAGAAGTTGCTGGAGTCGACTGAGCCTGGCACTAACAACGGAACTTCAGGACCTAGAGCTCCGTACCGAAGAAAGCAAGACGGGCACGGTAAACCCGCTTTTCAGCATTTGCGTTTTGCGCGTGCTGTATAGCGTCAAATGTAGCCTATGAGGCGTAAAATGGTTAAGTGACAAGTGGCAAAAGAATGTGACTGGCTTCGCATAGTTCAATTTCAATTTTGCCTCAATTCAATTGTGATGGTGATGATGGTTCTAGATTCTGTGCCACATCATCTAAGCTGCTAGTACAAGATTACTGACTAAACTACGAAATCTATTCTATGCATTCTGATTTCTGATCTGATCGGCATTGCACCATTCAGCCTTGTTGGTCCAAGTGTACGTTGTCCTGTACATGTACATGAATACAAACATTTGCATCAGATCAATCACAATTGCACACAGACGTAATTATGATTCAGTCCATTTTTCTGATTCCAGGTGACGATAAAGAGTCAATCAACACTACCGATCCAAGCGCAAGCTCAATCTGGGATGCTGCTGAAAAGGAGCTTAATTCCAGCAATATACGGCGACTGGATCCGGAATTCAAGGCGATCGTTAAAAATGCAAGTCAAGTTGCTGCATACCAGTTCAAAGGTGTTTGGGTAAGTAGAACTGCAGATGCCTGTCCCCTGGAACTTGCTTCATCTTTATTTGCTTGTAAACGAGTCTGCTGTATTTATTTATGGTGTATGAAATGTGAAACAATACCATTTGTTGAAGATCGGATTAGATGTTGACTTGCTCATTTGTGCTGAAGCACAATTTTATTTAATCCATAACAAGAGCTTTGTGTGTTTTGCAATTTGCAACACTAACACAACATTAGGTCAGCATTGACCAGTCAACGCCGATGTTATGACCAGTTGTTATGATTTGTGATCGTAGTCAAAATAACTAGTATTAAATCAAATCTAGACAGTTTGCTGTCCGTGTCTACCTTATTAATGGGGATTTATGCTACTTCACGACGACTTGCTACTTGCGATTGCTCGGTTATACATTTCGGTTGAGATTGAGAGTTCTGATTTTTGATTCATTGGATAAACTTGCGTCCTGCGTAGAATACTTGGGTCCACTGAAACAGTTGGTGAACAAAAGTGTCCAAACCAAGTGTGCTAAATGCTAAAACCACGCTAAGGTCTAAGTATCTCATTTTAGTCAGATTCGTTAGAGCAGGTTGTGCGTGTGAAATGAGTGGGTGTCACTTTAGAATTACTCCATAGGTACAGTTAACTTGGTGGCAGTAATTTACTGTACTTACATAATGACATGACACCATTTTAAGCTTTGAATTGTATCAATTACAGGAGTACAAGACGGAAGCAGTGGGCTCCTTGTTTCTCTACGAGAGGTGAGCCTGTTTTACACTTCATTTAGCGATTTAATTTGGTTGACTATTTAAATATATGTAGTACTTAAGTACTTCTAATAATTCATTGCTCAGGTTGGCTAGGGTTGCATTGAGGGACTTGTGTGTGTGTCTTACTATTATACATAGTACTACTTACTGCTTATTTATTTGTATTTATTTATTTGAACTCCGACGAATTGAAGCACAGATGCAGACATACAGACAATACATTATATTATTAATAGTTTTATAATTAACCTGTTGCAGTTACTTTACTACAGGTATGTAGTAAATATGGAGTTAAGATGCTCCTAAACGAGCTAACCAAGTATGTAGTGTGTAGCCACTGCAATTGGACACTTTGTATTGTATCGTATTTGACTCCGAATCCGAGTGCAAATTAGACCCAGTCGAATAACCCAGTAATGAATACCAATTAATTTGACATGTAGTGGAAATATTTATCTTTACTGACGAATTTCTTATAACATAATTGGCGTAAATTAGTGCTGGTGGATGGAAAGGATGATGGACGTGGCCAAATGCATAATCCATATTTTATTTCCTGCACTAAGGTCATAATTCTTTTTTCGAAATAATTGTAGTTTTACATGCCAGATTCCTAGTTCAACGACCGAAGGTACGGATGTTGATTGATTTGTCTTTTGATTTCAAGTGTCGGACTGAGTTGCAGCGATAAGGAATGCCTAAAGACATAGTCAGGGGATTTCCACTTACGGACACTTGCGTGAATGTGAAATGAGAAGTAATACTCTTAATTTAGGAGGTTTACTAATTGTGAAAAATAGAATATAAGGAACGAAAGTTAACAAGATTAAGTTATTAAAAAGTAGAACTGTCTGAACTTTGTATTGTAATGGTATGATGTGAAAGTTGGTCATTTGGGTTTTGGGTAAACAGTTGTCAGTTGTCAAAGTCATGAAGTCGCAAGGGAGAAATCTTTTCACGTTTTTTTGCCCAATTGCAAATCTCATGATTCATGGGAAAGTGAGTGGACATTACTACTGCGATCGCGATGCAATATCTCTGCCCATATCAAGCGAAACCAAGACTATTCAAATCGAAAAGAGGTTCAGGAGTTTCATTGGGTTATCTGCATCGTCATCTCACTAACTGGCTAAGCTGAATATATTGGACATGTCATGGGCGAGTATTGCCCTCGTTCGATTCGTATTGCAGCGCTATGAGCTGAAGCTGAGCAGTGAGCAACTAACATGTGCTGACTTGGTAGAATCTTATCTCGACAAAAATATAGAGAGTTGATTTGGTTCTCGGAGTTCTTGCTGTGAGGTTGCTGTGAGGATTTACATAAGTGGTGAAAAATTTCAAAATATGAAACTTGTCGCTTTTTGATTCTATCTTTTTGTAATCTCTATCTCTGTAAAAGCGCAAAATAGTTGCACTATGTTGACTGAAGTTGTAGCCGTAGCCAAGTGTGTAAATACGTGTCGTCCTCGTCCTAGTCAACGTTCCTTATTACACTTACACCTGAACTTGACTGCTTGCCAGTCTGGTCTCGAGCTTCTTTCTTAATCTATCTTTCCTTGGCTTTCCTTTACTAGTATTTATGTATACTATATGTATATTTCTACATATCACTTCACTCTTGTAGATTGCAAATTCGAGGAAAAGGGCGTAGCACCTTCCCTTTTAAAAGATGTCAATACCCCGTTGACGCACTCTTCGAAGCCCACACAACACAGCAACATCGACATGACGCTTTTCTGCCTGGCTCTCTCTTCACTTGAAACTTGAACCCAATTTCAGCTTAAATTTCAGCTTTTGTGCCTTTTAGCTAAAACTTTTGGGTCACAGGTTGAACGGGAATTTTTTTCGGGAAAAGAGTTTTGCGTTTTTTTTACAACTGAGATTGCGTTTGGCATCGGTCACAAGCACAAGCATCAATGGTTAACAGTCAACAGCCAATTCCACTACAGTGTAGTGGCTTCAGTCCTTCGAATATTTACTACTCCCTTTCAACCGCGATGACGTTTGTTGTATTTTCAGCAACAGTCCAACAATTCGCGAAGGCGAGTGCGAAGGCAGGAGATTGTTTGGGTTGTGATGGCGAATGCGAAGGCTGAAGGCTAAATTCTTAGCTTTCGTGCCTTCGTGATAACATAAAATTCTTCCTTTAGATATACACAAATTCAATGCATAAGAAGACGGCCCTGAGGTTGGCTAGCCTTCGCTAAGGGCCTTCACGAAGGCGAAGGCAGCCTGGGGAAATCGAGTGAAGGGCCTTCAGCCTTCGCGAGTGCTAGTGCGAAGGCGACAACTTTTCTCATCTATGATCGACATCGAGTAACTCGCGACAAAAATATCCTGAATTCATCCCAGATGCCATTTAAAAAATAAGGCAATCATGATCATCAGCACAAACAAAATATAGATTCAGTGGGTGCTTCCTTCAATTTTTAATTTTAGTCGTGTGTAGCTTTGTGGATTCGTTCGATTGAATGGTGAATTTCAATCATAAAAGTTATATTGTAGACCAGTACCAATTGAATTTGGGATGTGTGACTTGCGTGATGTAGGTCAGAGTTTTGTAAAACCTGACGGAGAAGAAATTAACACTATGTAGAGAATGTGATTTAACACGAGCGCACTATCATTCTAAAACATATCTCAAACCTCAACGCAAGTTGCAAGCAATACAAAAAGCGAATGAATACGGATACATTATGAAAAACTTTAAACAGCGAGTATAACAGCTCGTTACACAACACCCACTGTAGAATTTTTAGATCTTTGTGCAGTACAATAAAAAATTCGATCAAAAGAACTTCTAATTAAAATACGTTTAGATCTCGATGTTCAGATCGTACAAAAAGCTTAGATTTTGCCTTAATTTGAATTCCTGTAAGTACACAAGTATTCGAATAATTATTCGAATTGCAATTCCTAGACAAGAGAGCAGGACATATGCTACTTCTATAATTACATCCCACACTTCATTCCACTTTATCAACAGGACGGATGTCTTGAGGTCGAACGCTATTATTAGATTTATATATGCAGGCATAATTCATGATCGTTCTATTCGTAAATTGCTATTTTATTCAAACCATTTTGTGAAAAACAATTTCTGAATTGATGATACCGAATGGTGTTTCTTTGTAAGTACTGCAATATATGAGTTTATATCGTACATAGACAGCGGAAACTCGAAAATGTAGGTGTAGTAAAAACAGAAATTCCGGAATCCTGTTTTCAGTTTCAGTGTGTTGAGTTGAGATTAGGATTGCCAATTGCAAATGTGGTTCTAGTCGGAAAGCTCGTATATTCAGGTTCACTAGGCATGCACTCAATACGGTTTTTGCAAAAATTCGCTGAAGAACATTGGGACTTGAGCAGATCTAATTAGGATCAGCTTAGTCAGATATGATGATGAATGACAGCTATTTCCATTTCATGGGCACTGAACCCTAGGACGATACAGTAGTAGTGGCCTGAATACTTCTATTCCAAACCAAGGCCAACAGGCTTGAATCATATTGCATTTAGTAATTTACCATTTGTAAATTCTTTTCTTACCTTATCAGAAGAAGGAAGAACGACGACATGCCGAACGATATTGAACAGAGCAAAATCATCGTGTCAGCCAGTAAATTATATCTGCATGTGTCTATAAGGGAAGCGTGCTTTGACAAGCATTCGGCAGTTGCATTCCAGTCACTGCACAACTTTAACGAATTGTTCTACCGGTTTCAAGGAGTTCAGCATTCAACACTTCGTAGAGCAAAACTAATTTTGGTAGTTTGAGTTTTGTTGTTGACTTGAGAGCCTTCTTCTTGCTCCAAGACGAGTGTCCAACAAGCGCACGGCTCGTGCCACCTATCACACATAAGTCAATCGTTTGCAGGGTTTAAATTATTTTGTTCGCTAATCCGGAACACACTGAAGGTGATGCAGACTGAGCAATAGAGAGAGTGAGCAAGGGCTGAGGATTGGTTCTTCCTGGATTTGAAAGTTTCAAAATGTACACAACAAATGGTTCAAATATATGTAAAAAAGACGGATTTTTTATTGCTTTGATTCCCCGGGCAGCTGGCATGCCAAAAAATCCTGGGTGGAGATTTCCGCATCGCTAGCATCTTCATAGAAGAGGATAAGGGAAAATTATAGTGCAAAGCAGAATATCCAAACCCTCTGAACATGAACGTATGTACAGAAGCCCATTCCTGATCCGAAGGGGAAATAATAAGAAAGTGCGAGCATCTCTTCAGAAAAAGCCAAAGAAGTGGAAATGCTAATTATAGAATCACAACCTAGTTTACTCTCGTCTAAACTCACGCTCAGCGTCAAGCCAACCATATTCTCAAAAACCCGACACCAGGCCACCACCACGCTCAGAACCCAATTACTACCTTAAGTTCAGCTCCAGTAGCGTGGCATCTACATAGAATCTAGAAATGTAGGTGGAGTATCCCTGCTCCTACTCCTAGTGCGTACAAGTTGCAATTCAACCTATTCTCAAATGTTCCACAATGGTCTGTTTCGGTGACCAATAATGATTGACTGTGACTTTATGAACTTGCGATCTTCATCCCAACTTCCTGTGGACTTTGGCATGACCTTAAAGCACGCACGCATGCAGTCTTAGCCTGATCGGATTCGGATCTTATTTTTAGGAACCCCAATCCGGGTTCTAGAAATGTCGGACATATGCCTGGGATCCGGGTCGGGTCCATGTCCGTGTCCGACCGCGACCCGATATCCGACGAGTCGTCCAAGCGTTTCAGTCACATCGGTAACCCCAGCTGATATCCAAGCGGCAAGTGTCAAAACCATTAAAATCCGTTTCGTGTCAAAACACCAGGTAGCAAAACGTATATCAAAACTGAAACGGCTTAAAAAAAATTCCCAAGTTTTGTATGCCGTCGTGGACACTAAGGGACTGGGGATACTGACCAGGCTCCAAGGGCCGTTTGGTATTAGGATTTAGGACACTTAGACGGGAAAACAAGTAAAATTTATATCCCGAATACTGGTACATGTGTTCTACATGTGTGATGTGAATATGACTGAACTTTCTTGATTATCAAAGTGAATGAAGAATGAATGGGTATGCGTAAATGAGGAATTGTAATCGACACACAAGGCTGGTAGTAATTTAGTTTCATCCATCATTTAAATATTATACAGTTCACACTACTAAAGTACGATGTATAAGTAAAAATAAAGTTAAGGTAACATTTAATGCGACATTATTCACGATATTTACGATGACAGTTTCCCGCATCGGAGACTAGTAATTTGAAAAATGTTAATAAACAATCTTTGTGTCGCTTAGAAAGAATCAGGTCTGGTCTATAGTCTATGATTATGATGCAATTGTCTACGATATAAACAACTTGGGAAACTTTTTCGAGGCGTTTCAGGCTTGACATACTTATGCCGTTTTGATACTTGGTGTTTTGACTTTTGACACGAACCGGATTTTACGGTTTTGACACCTGACGTTTTGATATCTAGATTCTAGACGGTAACCTGCTGCAACAGTGCAGACCACATATCAGTTTAGGGTTTGGCAGCAACATGAAGCGTATGATTGATGATGTCATTATAACAACCGTTGTCGTTGCATCGAGCCTCCGCTTCACTGTTGCTCAGGTTCAAATCATAAGGTAATTAATATGCCTTTGCCTGTCCAACCAAACACGCAATATTGAGACGAGTTGAGAGATGCCGATGACACTCTTAGGTCGAGCAAAAGACACACACACTTCTTGTAGCTGAAAGTGATGCTGAGGTTAAGGTCATGTAAAAACGCGGCTCATCGAAACTTTCAACGTATACAATAGCCAAGGGTTAAGTGTTTTCGATTCATTGTAGATAACACAATTCAATGTCCAATACGAAGAAAGGAATCAATTAGTAAATTTTTTGTGAGTTATATTTTGTTCATTTTATTTCAAATATCTGATGAACTTAGCGCAGAAAGTTTTTTTCTCTTGGACCCTGATCCGGGTTCCAAGTTTGTACGACCTTATAGCTCAGGTCCGGGTTCGGGTTCCACTACCGAAAGGAAGACCCAAGATACGTTGGTACGGAGTCCGTGCGGAGCGCTAAACCCAATCCAACTGACTGCAATCAGTAAACTATTAAACTATATGCATATGATAGATAGCTACATATGTTGTTGAGCATCGTAAGAATAGAAGTAAATATGTATAAGTAAGTAGTAGTAAGTGTGATAAAACTTTGAAGTTGAAGGAGCTATTCAACTCACGAATACTAATTGGGATTTCACCAATGTAGATCTCAAGTTTTCATCTTGTATTCTATTTTCATACTTTACAGAAAGGGAAACCCTTCACATGGCATCTATATAATTAACCGAATCGGAATAGACCATTGGAGAAGCCACATACATGCCAAAGATGCTGAGGTTGAGCTCTCTCCTCCGTTCATGATGCTGAAGGGTGATCAAGAACGCGGTAAGATAGTGTGCTTAATTTCAAGTTCAGATTCAGATGCGCATACGTACGCCACCACAAATGTTTCTTCGTTTAGAAAACGATTGACGTGAACACCAGTGATCCCGTGTGCCACTGGTTTCGTCGTTTCATTGTCCATTGATACGCGAATAAAAGGCCCGTTGTTTCTTATTTCTTACAATTGCCTCATATAATATAATGCTTCATAATGCTTCATAATTCCAATGCAATAATTAATAAACAATTACTTTCATAGTTTCTTTTCTTAGTTTATGTCTGAAGTTGAAGTAAGGTCGATGGCCTTGCATTGATCGCGAGTCTGACATCTACCCTAATTTTCATTTCACTTTTAGGTATTTACTGCCTTTGGTTTTACGATGAGTATGAGTTCTCCCAGTTTGCGGACTACTTTGAAACTATTGGTTGCAAGATGATTCGTGATCAATCAAGTCGAATTGAAAAGTCCACCCCTTCACCAACTAGTGATAATCTTCTTCTAAATGGATCCACTTTGCTCGGACTAATCAAAGGTTGTGATGCAGACCGTGAAAAGAGAGTCCAGGCATTTTCCGTAAGTTCACCACTAAGCATTTCTTGTCCAATTTTGTCCTCAAGTGAATAGGATGTGGTGTATGTTTGTTTGAAATGCATAACTACAACTCCCACATTTGTGATAAGTTGTATTGTAGCTTGTAGCTGATTGACAATTTAATTTTACACGTTCAGCAGCCGCCCGAAACAGAAGATCTCGTGACGATGGATCCCTTCAAGATCCTAGCAGACAAGATCAACACTGGCAAACTCACTTTGCTCCAACGGAATAGTGATGTGAGTTCTTCGTCTGGCCCAGCCCAATGGAGTGATTTAGTCAAACGTCCAACACCCAAAGTAGTATCAGGAATACCTCCGCTTATGTCACTTCGCGTGGAAGGCATTCCAAAGAATGGCAAACGAAATAAGAAGACCCCTAAGACTGGACTCTACGGACCCGTAAGATTAGTTATTCAAAATTTTCACATTGGGGACGATTCTTTAATTGTCCGCTTAGTGTTAGTCCAGTTTCTGCAGTATTGTGTAAAGCCCAAGGAACTTTTTTGGGAACAGAGTTCAACAATGCAAACTGTGGAGCAGATTGAGAAGTCACTACTACCACTAGTATCGGAAAAGTCTTCTTCGTCACGTA
This sequence comes from Ceratophysella granulata, assembly GCA_034694905.1. Taxonomy (NCBI): domain Eukaryota; kingdom Metazoa; phylum Arthropoda; class Collembola; order Poduromorpha; family Hypogastruridae; genus Ceratophysella; species Ceratophysella granulata. The sequence continues at coordinate 14,187 of JAQFYU010001471.1, forward strand.
CGACTCCTGTCGTGAAGGGTTTGGATGAAAACAAGCGACTCGAAGAAATGCTAAAACAAAAGTTAGGCTTGGTGCAGAGGACCGGTTAGTAGCACGCTATTCATAATTTCTATTATACAAAAAAGAGTTGGGTACTATATGCGATCCGATCTAAGCTGTTTTGTCAATTCTTAAATTGTTCATGAGACTTAAACTCTAGATTTTTTACACCATCTCACAATGGATGGAAATATGCCTATAGACTATATTCTAAGAGTTCACATCTATTTAATCGCCTGTAATTTATACAATTATCTACATCAAAATACTAAAAAGATGAAACCGGAAGCAGAAGTAACGGTACACAAAATCCCAAATAATACAAGCTGTGGAAAAGTGGAATTTAAGCAGAATTCGGTACAGACAGAATACAGATTTTTAATTACGGGGTCAATTTCGTTTACATTTTACACTCTTCTGCAATCCCTGATGAATTAAATGAGTTGACAAAAAGTATCAGATATCGAAAAAACTTGGACACAGTATGCGAACCCCTATCCGTCAAAATCGCATACTTTACTAGTAC
>JAQFYU010001472.1:0-14741 GCA_034694905.1 Ceratophysella granulata
TGAAAATCCGTGACGGACAGACAGACGGACAGACAGACGGACAGAAAGGGCAATCGCATAAGCCCTCAGCCTAGGAGTCCAGGTCTAATAATTGGTATGAAAACCGCTCAGTCAACTAGTAATAATAACGCAATACAAGTTCAAAACATAGATTTAAAATCCAGTCGTGGAATGGGGATTTTTGGCTTAGTATTATCTGCGGCGCTAGAAATTCAGAATGTTGGCGTACGTAAACGTAGAAGTGATGTAATTATTGTTGGTGCTAGAAAGCCCTTTTCGGCGTGATTTGCTTAGATTTTAAAATTTGATACACTAAACTCGAAATGCAAAGTGATTGCAAATTTAACTTTTAAAAATGCACCGCAGCAACTTTAAAAACATTGAAACAAACCTTTACATTATATGACATTTTGGTTGCTGGAGCCAAGCTTGCATGAAACTTTGAGACCTTAAGTGAAATATCTGTAGTGAGACCCGGAAAAACATTAAAAATTATAAGCCTTTTGAATAGTTCATTTTAAGAAATTGCAGGTATCCATTTTTATTTTGTTTATGTTGGTCTCTGAAATTAACCTAAAATGCTGAAATATGAAACCAAAATGTAAAGGATTAGCCGAATGGTTCTGCTGATGTCAATTCCTTTTTTGAGCATCACACTCTCTCAAATGTATTGTTTGATTTCTGGTTAAAATCTGTATAAGTTCAAATTATTGAAATATTCAATTGTCAATCTTATTTGACTCCAGATTTAAATTGGCGGACCAATGCGTATTTTAAGATTAAACGAATTAAAGGTTATCTCTGGGGCAGTCCATTATTACATTTTAATAAAATTATGTCAAGCAAATATATTATTCACAGATAATTCCAAAACTCGGACTATTGTATCTTGTGAATGGAATAAAGCTAATGGAAGTTCTGTGTGCAGAGACCATCTCATCAGCTGAGGAATGTTTACCAATGTCCGAGACCTCAGGAACCGTTATGGTGCTTATGTTTGCCTTCAAAGTCTATTCTTTGAAATATTTATAGCCCGTGACCATATTGCTCCCTATTTCCTATGACATGGGACATCAACTTGAGTTTACTACCCGCATTCCAGCCTCCAGCCCGTCGTGCCACTACTATGCAAAAACCCGGAGCTTTTTCGAATATGTATGAAACATGGTAGAACCATAAATGTTTATGGAAATGTTTTTTAAACTGTTGCATTTTCTATTGTTATGTCTCCAGTTTTATGAATGCAGATGCGGTTCATAATACATGGTGACAGGTCTGGAGGATGTAGCGGGTTTGGTCTAGTCTCTTTTCTAGGAACTATGTGAACGGATGGAGATGAAAACATTCAAATCTGTTTCTCTCTTTCTCGCAGCATGAGCTCAGAATGGAGAAAAAAGCTGCATTTTAATAAATAAAGGTTAAAACCGGGACAAGTAACGTCTTCTGGGTGATGGTGATGGTCTAGCTGGAAAGCTCTGTTGCTCTCCAGTCTGGAGGAGGATGTGAAATAGAAAATAAGGAAAGAAGTTTGTGGGGATGATAAATATTTTATGATTTCCGTTTCTATGCAGGATTTCTGGTTGAGAAGAGGAAAAGTCAAGTCGCCAGTAAGCCAAGAAGCCTTCTGCCGCGTCTTTATAGGCGGAAGACCAACAACTCCTTCCTAAACTCCGGCTTGTCAACCTTTTCACACTTCCACAGACCTCAGAACTTTATGAAGAGAACGGAAAGTCAGAGTCAAGGAACTGGGTCCTTTTTGTAGCTGGCCAAAAAACCAAAACCAAACAAGAAGGAGGCTGGATGCTCAATTTTTAAATGGAGCAAGTCATCACGCATTTTCTCATACTCACATTTTTCACTGTTCTGGCCATCGGAAATCATCCATCAGGTAAAATGGATATTTCTAACATGATCTTCCAAGAAATGGGCACAGCTGTGTCTGCTCTGCTGCTTGGTTCAAATTTGCTTGGCTTTTGATACAATTTATAGAACTCGCTTTTGATATCATGATTCGGTCTAGAACGACTTAATATTAGTCTCAAAACAAATAAATCCGCTTCTTTAAACTACTTAGCTGATTGCTCACCATAACCGACTTTCTGTTCTGCGCACCATAATTTAGTTTAACCACAGCTTAAATTTTGCTGTATTTAAACGATTGACTTCTATTTCGTTAAGTTTAGGTGGAAAATACTCGCGAAAGACTTTTGTAAATTATTCGGTTAGTTTGGAGAAGTCTAGGTTAGGTTAGGTTTTTCCCTGCGGTCAGGTTTGTCACAAACTAAGACAGGAATATGCGTACAGTTGCGATTTTTCTAAATAAATGTAAACTAAGCTGTCCAAATAAGTGAATTTTTTGTCGAAAATCGGATTTGTTTGTCGTTAGACTAAATCATATACTTAACTCATTAAATAGCCTAAAAATACAATCTGGTATTTGACATTTCAAAATCCAAAGCAAACACAAATATAAATGGCTAGATTCCACTGAACGCGAAGCTAACCGAAATTTAATTTGTGGTTAGGGAACCAGTTCACAAAATTTTGCAAATTCGTTTTAAGGCTTTAATTAGTATGCATTTCACATATTTGGAATGTCTGAGATTGGGTCAATATGGTTAATTAATGTAACTATTTTACCCGGTTACCGCGCTTTGAAGGCACACACAAATCTAGAAACCCAGTTAACACCCTGGTGCACCTAACTCGTTTAAGATCCTTGAGTTTGGAATAATTCCTTGATCATTTCGATAATGACATTATTAAGAGCGTAACAAAGCCAGAGAGGCTTTGGGTGAGTAAGTCGGGGTTGGGCTGAGGAGAAGCTATTCCTATATATTATCCTGTGTCTTGTGTGTGTGTAACTCATTCCGTCAACGCAGAGCCTACGAAGATTGGTTTCGGAGGAATCCTTCTAAAATACAAAAGACAAATGCGATCTCTGTTAGAAAGACGCTTTCTCCTAACTAAATTGTTGAGATGAGGCAAGGAAGGGGAGTTGTTCAGTTCAGAGAAAGGAGAAGCCGTATTCCTATGTCATCTTTCCTTCGTCTTGGGGTTGGGGAACCAGAATGAGATCCAGGTCTGAAGTCAGGTCCGCAGTGGTGCCCAATCTTAGAGGCTCACCGTCAATTGTACAATGTGAAGCATAGCAATGGTCTGTTTAAATCATTTTACGTTGGTCATAATTAAAAAAGCTTGCGTTAAATTCCTCTGAAATGCAGCCCGGCTCATTTATATGTGGATATTGAAGTAAATGTATTTTATAATGTGTAGGGAAAGGCTCGTATGGAACTATAAATGGTTAAAATATGTCGTAGAGTATGTATCGCAATATCAATATAAGACTATGTACTAAGATATGAATAGAACATGTCAGAATACGAGCCTCCACAAACACTAAATTTTTCAGCGGAAAACTGCAAAATACGCAATATTTAGATTCTATCTATTATGTATTTAATATTTTATTCATTATATTTAATTAAAACTTTTAAATTTTGAAAAAGTAGAATTCTTAGCACAGAAAATATCAAACAAGTAATAAACAAAAACAATTTTGAATGACACTAGATGTTATATGTTACATATGTAAAGTGGTAAATGATAATGTTAAAATAACAAAAACAAATTACCATCATATTTTCTCAAAACCCAAAACAAGATATTGCCAAGAATGAAAACCTAAGATCCTTTGAAAAGTTGTGAACGCAAAACTAATACAATAAAAATTGCTTCAAAAAGCATCAAATATGCTGCAGAACCGAAAATATATGTTCCACAATCAAACATATGCGGGTAAATTAGAAATACCTTGCAGTGTGCTGCATAAAATTTTAATTTTGGAACCACGATTGTGTGAATCCTTCAATTCTACGAGTAAGTAATCAATTCGCGAAGTACCTTTTCCGGTGAAAATTTACAGTAAAAGTCTTCATATTTTTGCTGCAAGCGATAGCTTCTAAAAACTGGGTTAGCTGAAGTGTGTACAATGTGCAAAATCGGCATAAATACCTAGAGCCAGTAGCAAGTGTAGATTGCGTGTTTGAAATTGTCATGGACCGGGGTGTGTGAGGTAGAGTTGGTTCCATAATTGATATAGGAAGAAAGGGCAGAAGGGTTTCTGAGAATCACATGTAGTACTTTATTGCTAGCTCGGAAGGCGGGTGGTGGAAGGAGAGAGCCAGGCATTAATTACATTTTAATTATCACTGTCATTAAGGACAGTGTAATTGTGTGACTTTATAGACTCCAGTTCCCAACTTCTCTCTCGCCCTCTGTTTAGGATAATTAATTTTGTTTAGGTTTATTAGGTGGAGGAAATGGGTGAGTGAGTATATAACTCAATTCAGTCCGGATTAACCGCCCAGCATCACCACTCCACACCCTCCATGCTTGTCTCTAGTAATAGGCTCAAATATTACAATATCCTAATGTTCTTCGTCTTCCCAGGCTTTAAACCTGGCTTAGTCTCTTCCCCGCTCAACGCTCAACTCACTTTTTACTCAGAAACAATACAAATTGCAGTCTCCTTTTTCTTGCACTCATGATAAAGAATGCAATATGCATGGTTTTGACAGTTGATGTGACTTTGAAAATATAGTTTGCGATATGCTTCACTTTTGGCCATAAGAACTTTATTTGGAGTCGTGGACTTCATGCCGCTACTCTGTCTGTGAGTAATGATTCGTGAGAATAAAAATTAGTGAATTCAAGAGCAGCGGAAAACTATGGAGACTCTCAGATTTTGATAATGTGCATATGCCGACGTCGATATGGAAATTAAATCTCTACAGAAGAAAAATAAAGTCGGTATCGTCGACGTCGAATTTAGATAGGCCAGTTTGGTAATTTTCATGAAAGCAAGTATTTGTGAGAGTTGTGTCTTTTACATACTACTTACCTGAAGCTAAAATTTGAGCTTTTGTGTATAATTTTTTTGTTTAATCAAATTCAAATGAAACAAGATCTTAAATACAAAAAGTCTTGGAATAGCTAGTAAACTAGTTTACCCATTTCAGAAATGGTATTCAGCGCTTCTTCTCATGCCATAATTATGCATATTTATCTTTTGTTACTACATTCGCACCAGACGCAACACTCATAATGAAGCAAATTCAAATTTAAAAAGTGCTGCTCCTTATTTGAATTTGAAAATCAAAATAATATATTTTTGCAAGGTTCTTTGAAATACAAATCTTCGAATCAAAATAATTTATATTCAAAAGCTTCTTTGAAACTAAAATATTAAAATCCAAGTTGACCCATCAAAAGTCTAAATTTTAATGCCCATCATATTTGAATAACGGTTAACAGTATGCCTTGCCCCTGTCGTACAATACACTGCTGATGTGTTCACGAATTTGTCTACATATATTCAATTCTGTCGGGAACATATGCTTTTTGACTGTAAATCTGTGTAGCTGAATATTAAAAAAAAGTGTGTTTGAGAGAACTGAGTGAAAGTGCGTATACAGTATTGTTTGGGAAGAGGACATTAGAGAAGGGAAGCGAGAAGTAACGGGGGTAAACGGGAGAGAGCAGAGGGCTGGTGTAGAAATAGATAACTGAAGGTACTCTGCATGGATCTTCTTGTGGATTCCTCCTCATGCACATAATAATATTATTACAAATGAAAACGTTGGAGGAATCAGTTCGTGGGAAGGGAGAGAGAAAGAATTATCTCTAATTGCTGGTAATTTGGACGTCTACCAACTTGAGCCTTTCTGTCTCTTTCTCTTTTGCCACGGCCAGTGGGTTCCTGGACGGGTTGGGGGAGTTTTGGAGGGATTTGCATAGAAAAGGCGTTTTGGCAAGCATTAAATTTCACAAGCTTTTCTTTTCATTTTTATTTACCCCTCAACCAACCACAGAAGCAATAAAATGATGCACAATCCTCTATAACGCACTTCCCGTTCCAGGCGATGAAGTCAACTCCCGCTCTCTAATTCAGTATCAAATTGATCCATTTAGGTCTTCAACCAACTTTGAACTTACTGTCACAAGCAATGAGAGTGAAACCATTTATAATCAGCTTAATTAAGCTATCAATGCTGTTCTGGTTCCAGCGACGGCTGAATACCGTCTGTAAATTATTATTACTTAAAAAAATAATTTTCAGGGTTTTTTTTTGCCTATTTTTTACCTTAATTTTTCAATGATTCACATAAATAAGATGTATTTTTGCATATTTTAATCTGTTGATTCCTGGTACCTAGATTAATTTCTATGTTCCTCTAAGTTTGGAGCATATTTTGTTCTTGTGTAGATGCTTGCATTTTGACTTTTGTTTTTGAAAAAAGTATAATATAATGAACTAGTTTCCTATGCAAAATTGTTTGGACTTCATTTCTTGTCATTTTCATGTTTCAAAATTTCCAAATTCTCGCGGCTAAAATCTTATGATTCCAGCATTTTTTCGTTGTAACTAGTAGACGGACTTCATTTTAAATCAAAAATTTTCAAAATTCAATTGCGCATTTATGCAGCAAAACTTTGAACTTTAACATTTTGGTTTTGTACACATTTTTGTTATATAAAATGTTTGGGCCCTATTATTAAATACAAAGTCCCTGCTTATTGCTAGAGATTTAAACATGTGCGCTCTCCGTCTTCCTAGCTGTACTCGTACCTCAAATATGCTTATTGTATAATTGCGAATATCATAGAAAGCGTCACACGCAAACATGTTAGTTTAACCAGTTGCAAATGAAAGCTATTCCTTCAATCATTTCTCCGTAATAACTCTTACCATCTACATACGGAGAAAGTTAAGACAACTTGAATACTTAACTCACGATAGTGCAATTTAATGCGCCATGCCGAACATGTGTGGGAAAGGATCCGTTCTCTTGGGCACTTCACTTAAGCCTTTATAAATGGCCTCAACCTTGAGCAAAGACAACCGATGCGGATTATGACTGTTATCCCAATGCCTTCTTTATTACCCGGGTGATTAAGTATGCGTTCTCGAAGAAACTCTGAAACGAGCAAATTACCTCCAGCCTCCAGCAACAACTTAAAACTGGCTCTTGGGAATTTGGATAGCCTTTCATAATTCAAAATTTTCTAATCCTAATCTTGCACTAGCTATAACAGAGCAGAAGTGTTCTTTTCCAAATTTTCCCATGCCAGAAGAATGGTTAAAGCCAAGTACAATAGTGTTCAGTACGTATTTTGCATGTAATGTGCCATAGGCCAGGCCACTAGCTTTACTTAACGACACTAGAGCAAAAGTTCACAGAGGAATCGTCACACATATGGGACTCCAAAATTTGTTCTGTACAAATAAAATGAAAAATCCGATTTGCCTTTCCTTCAGGATATTATTAAAAGGAGGCTGGGTTGGGTAAATCCAATATCAGTCCAAGAACAGGGACTATTAGGAGTGTAGAGCGAGAGGCTCTACATCTGCTAAGGCCTCTTTTTGTTTTGTATCATATTGTTTTCTCCCTAATGTAGTTAGGCATAATTCAAGTGGAGGTATTCTGGGCTGGAGTCACAGACTGTCGGCTTGTATTAGAGAAGCATGTTTAAGAAACAAATAGGCTCGGCTCCTTCCAGCCAAGTGGAGCTGGAGTGGAAGAAAAGGGTTGGCGATTAGACTTTCAAATAAGCGATATTCTCCCTTCCTTTCTTTTCTCCCGGTGTGATGTGAACCTGGGGAGGCACACGTCTTTCTGCTCTGTTTCTATTTTTTCTCGGTGGAGGCAGAACAGAGACCTCCGTCTGGGAGTGTATGAATGAATATGGTCTGGAGTCACTCCGCTCCTCCTCGTCTCCTTATCTCTCAGCTCTATATTCCTGATTGCATTTCCTAATCCAATGGAGAAAACCACTTTTACTTTACTTTCTCTTGGGCTGAGACACCGACAGCTGCAGTTTCCACTTCTTCCCAAGTCTTCCTTCATAACTCAAATCCATCCCAGTCAGTCTCTTGTGCCGAACTACTGATCCACTTTGAATATTTACAGACACCATTCTCCCATTGTCCAACCAACAAACCTCTTCTTCACACCCCTTCTGCCTTTTATTCTTGTCATCTCTCACCAAAATGTCATGCGGGTACTATGAAACTCTGATGTGGTCCCATTCCTTCACATTTCTGACAACCATGAAAAGATCATTGGATTTGTATTCGCAGTGACCAGCATGTATGGACAAAAAAGCATAGAAAAATATTATATGTAAAAAATCAATATATTTTTGCATTTATGTGAATTGAAGGTGAAATTTGCGTTAGTCCTTTCCTGTTCGGAACTGCGCTGCCACTTGTCACCCAAGTTTAAAACATTGTGGCCAACTAGATTTTTTTTTAAAAAATTGAATACCCTGTCACCCAATTTTTTGTACACTACGCCTGACAGATAAACAAACTGGCTGACCGAAGAATTTGATGTTTTCTAGAATTTTCACGGCAGAATCAACCCTAATCTATTGCTGAAAATAATTTAATCTGTTCGGATATTTTGGTTGAAACTTAACCCAACGGGACTTGAATGGATATAACTTCTCCAAATGGCTATGCGTTAAAATTGTACAGGGTGTTTTATAAAGGAGAACCCACCCTGTTATTTCGTATACCATAGAAACGCAACGACAATAAGAATTATATGTTAACGCCGTATCAAAATGTATGCACTGTTTCGAATAAAATAAAATCATGTTAATATATTATACTAAATAATGAAAAATACTATTGCAAATTATGCGAAGACGGCTTCTGCTACTACTGTTTCACAGGGCAGATGTTGCACGCATGAGAATGTGCACGTGGCTTTAAAATGCTGAATAATATTGCTGGCTGTAACATACAGTCAGTGTTTATATATTTAAATTTCATTAATTTTGGTCACGTGGGTGGCCTCTCCTTTATAAAACACCTTGTAAATTAGCCAATCTATTTTGTTTCGTCAGTTGAACTTTTGGTCGGTCAGTTTGATCTAGTAAACATGTAAGAGTAACAGCATGATGAGCAGCATCAGTTTGCGTTTTAAGTCAATACAAATAGTAACAAATTGCATATCAAAGATTCAGTAGAAGATTTAATATCCAGCACAGCGAATTTACAGTACTAAATTTGATGTTTTAAAGTAGGATTTGTTGTAGACTTCGGTATTTTTAGCATTCGTGTGTTTTGTTTTAAGCTTGAATGATCGCTGGTCGATGGCCAAGGAAAATTTAGTATATTGTATCCCTTGACGCGAAAATGAAAAGTGTACTCGTAATAAGTATAACAAGAATTGTGACTACACTCACTCCTGTGTTATGTGTAGAACAGATTGTGCTCCAAACATAAAGAATGAGATAGTCCAGCAAAGGGTTAGTGCGACACATAAATATCCGAATGCACTTAATAAAAATATCATGGGAGGCAGGAAGTTTCCAAAGTTTGTCTCTGACCAGCTGCTCCTGTGTCCACCTAGTATTGAAAACCTGTTGCGATCAATGTATCACTTATACTCCAGTTTCACTCTACTATCCCTTGCGGTATAACTAAAAACATCTTGTGTTTTCTCTGGAATTGGAATTTGGGAAAACGTGCATTTGCTCCAAGCACTTGCTCGCTCATTAATTGCTTTTAGAAGCAGCGCTAGTCAGCTTTCCTGTTCACACATTTTGCAATGCCGTAGTATTTACGTTTAGGAGCAGTGCCTGCACAAACGAAGAGAAGAAAGTGAAAGTGTAAACAGTTTAAATGGAATGTCAGTGGGGCAATTTGTTAAAAAGGAACAAATACAAATGACTGGTCGGAAGAAAGATAAGATACGGCAGGTAGAGGAAAGGAGAAAGTTGTAGCTTTTTCCGACAAACAAACAAGAAACACCCTAACATTGTTATTTGGTCTCTTCATATCCATGGGTGGTCTGGTCATAGACTGGCCATAACTGAGAATAATATATGATAGGGGGTGATGAAGGAGAACGGCTGGTGTTCCGTGTCTTGTACTCGAACATTACATAACCTCACATCATGTAGCCTCTGCAGATAGAGCTCCCGATAATACTCCTCTAGCTAGCTGTGGAGAGGCACGAAGAGAGTAATAGGGCCGAGAAGAAGATCCAGTTAAATTCTACGTCAATATCGTCCTGCAAAATCGCCTGCTTCAATTATCGACTCAGCTGTAGTCACATTTATTAAAAAATTGAACTCGAGTATTACGTTAAAGAATTTGCTGAATAAATTCACATCATTGCAGCGAAAATACTCTCTCCCACCCCTTGCAGATGAATTACGAAGCACACACATCAAAGTATTTATAGAATTAAAACGAGAGGTGCTTTCATCAAAATATCGAGTTTTAAACATTGTGTACAAAATTGGTCATATTTTCGATAAAATTATCAAAGTGCGCACTAAAATATGCACAGGGTTAGTGATACAAGTTTGAAATAATGTTTCAAATCCGTTTTGATGAAAAAGTATGACATGCATCGAGTTATTCAAGTTGAAAAAACGAAGAAATGCTGCAAATCTTGAAATTAAAGTCTAGCCGCGGAATTTCTGCATTTTAATTCAGCAAACCGTCAAACACGAAAAACTTGCAAAATTCCTTGAATAGAAAGGCTAGCATAATACACAAAAATACAACATTTACAGTAAATGTGCGACAGCAATTAACAAAGTTGAAAAGCTGTACCAACCTTAATATTGGAGAATATCGAAATAATGTGGACGACGAAATTAAAATATGCAAGCATTTACCGCATTAAAATTACATATTTTTATGAATGCAACGAACCCCCGCTAAAATGAGCTGCATTCGCTGCTCCACAAAGTGGTAATTCCTATTTGATGAGCATTGAATCCTAATCCAATTTGCAAACTCAATGCGTCAGTGAAATCCAATTGTCGGCAATGAATTTATTGAAGAAGGATAATTGTTGGGTGGGAATTGAGGTGTTTTTAGTTTGATAGGTTGTTGGAGTGAAAGTCAGAGTCACATCATATATTTGGAGCATAAGGGTAAAAAGGCCCATAAGAGAACAACAATGTAATATGTCTTGTTTATCCCCTTGAAATACTGAGACTCCCACAAGAGCCATTGGAGTCTCTCCTTCTTCTACACAAGACCTGAGAGACACAGCCTTCGTCCGCCTTTCTCCAGCTCTAAGTACAATAATGCATCACATCCCACTTCTTCCCTTCTTCCTCGACACAACAGAAGAACAGCCAAAGGCCAGGAAGGTCTTCTTCCAATTCAATATTATTACGTCTAGCCACCCTCTCCACTCACCCACCACCTCCAACACTTCCCATAAACCAGACACATTTCCCTCCAATTCCCGCATTCTTGACAGATGAGCTCCTAAATTCGTTTTGCGGTAATCCCACCAACAACCTCTTCTGCCAGGTGAATATGGACTTGGACGACTTTCGCCCTCCATTCCACACCCAGATGACCCTCCAATGGACTTGATTCCTTCTATCTAACGCCTTTCATCAACGTCTTCATAAAGAAGACCATAAAACCGCTTCACTTTGTCTCCAAACAAGCCATTCCTGTATATTGTCCCCAATATTAAAAGGATTTTGTGGATATCTGGATCTAAGGAAATAGCCTTTGTTTGTGTACAAATACAAAAAATATTGCAATTCTAATTGAACACTCTTGTTTGTGCGATTCCTTTGGCATATTATTCTTTGCCAATTACAACACTACGCGGCACGAGCAGAACAATATACTGGGCGAGTACTACAATATACCAATAATTTTCCTTCCTTCTGGAAATAATTTTTTTCCCAATTTTTATCTCACTTCCAGTTCCAATACCATTTTCCTTCAAATTTTTGAAAACAAAAGAATACATACAGTATGAGTATATGATTGTGTCCCCCATTTCTAAGCGTTCTGGCCAAACTTGGTTACGAGAATCTCAATCAAAGTAAGCTCTTATGAAACTACAACTAATGGAAGGATTTTCTGATTATTTTTTTAAATTATAGATACAAGCTAAAAGTTAATTTTTCAAATCTTTTGGGAAAAATAGTTTTAAAATTGGCATTACGCTGGCATGGACGACTCCTTCAAACAATTTCCCGAAATTCACAAAAGAAAAGAAAGCCTCAGAACACTTTGTATTGCAAGGTTGGGCCTGTTTATTGGAATTCCTTGTGGTTATGGCGAAATCGTCGATGTCAACGTAGTGTTAATTTTTTAACTTCTGTCTAAAAAATCTAAAATGCAAAACAATTCACAACCTCCTTCCATTAATTCTCGTTTCAGAATAACGTAATTTCATTAAGATTTTCTTCACCGATTTAGACCGAGGCTCTTGCAAAAGGGGGATACAATCACAAACACTCAATGTATATTAGCATGACGAGGGCATGTAGTGGACTCACCCTGATGATAACCTTTCGCCTTGGATATAAGGAAATTCAATTAATCTGCCGGAGCCAATGATTATGCAATTTGTCCTAGTAATATTCATAATACAGAATGCAATCCGTTCCTGGCTTGGACGAGGTACAATGGTAATTTCTTTGTATCCAAGACGAATATTTGTCGTCAGGCAAATTGCTCCATGCTTTCCTTCACTTTGAAAGTTCAAAAAAATTGGTCTTAACAGTAAGACAAATATCTGAAAAAATTATATGTTCCCTCAATTGAATATATTTTCAACAAAATACATTTGCAAGGTTTTCAAATCTCTTGGCAAGGGCTGTAGATATTTTCAAAATATCGCAAAAAATATTGTAATCACCCTGTATGTCCAACTAAGGATTCTATTAGTGATTTTTGGTTCCTGATTTTTGGCACCCAGACAAACTGGCGAGACTGGCCATGAAGTCCTAGTAAGTAATTTCTAATTAAGTAAACAAATCGAGCTCTAATGAACAAAAGCGCTTATAAATTGAACCAGGGAGGACAATGCCTATTTGGGATTGGGAGACAGATCCGTACACCGTACACAGATTCAATAAGGTCTCTTTCTTTTTCCACATGAGTGGAAATTGAGCTCATGCACTATTCATGAACACAGAGAAAGCAGTGAATGGGGCGGATTCGAACCTGAGCACAATATCAATGTTACCGAGACCATGATGTCTACACAGGAATATCCTCCACAACAACAGTTCAAAGTCCAAATGGTTCTGGCGTTTCGCATTAGACGTCAATTATTACTTTTCAAAGAGGACACTAAATCAATTCAAATGGGTTTCCACGTTCTGATTCCATCAGGAACAGTTCTACATGTTAAAGGTTTCCACGCGGATTCAAGTTAATATTTAATTTTCACATTTTATCAGGCGAAGCCAAAGGAATCTGGCTCCAGCCCAGCGACTGGACCAAATGGTTCACTTCACAGGGTTAGCCTTATGCGACAAAGATCCAAGACATTCTGGCTGTGTACATGATAACTTTTGAACATCGTTACTGTCATCTTGTTGTCATAATTATTACTCATATCTGCATATCCACTGAAGCCAAAGCCACCATTGGTTAATAAATTCGGATTCTTAGAGCCATTTGTTCCCCATTTGTGACCACAACTGAGAAACTGAAGTTTTATGTGATTTCTTGAGACCCTATCATCTTGGTTGGGCTAAAACTTCGAAGCCCAACTTAATTCCATTAGCGTATTAATAATTCCTTGAGCAGCTTGCAGTTTCACATATTTTACGACTTTGTCATTTTGAAGCAGATTTAATTAACCTCGCTGTAGCATGTGGTAGGAAAGTTTTTGGTGCACATGGCGAAAGTAACTAATTCAATGGGAAGAATCAAATTTAACACTTAAACTCGTGAAGTAACCTAAAGATTTGAATTGTATCTTGATCTTGAGATGCTCATCAAATTTTCTCAAGTTTGGGAGGTACTGTAAATAAAATGGCATTAATGTTGCTTGTATACTGCACCATGTTATTGCTTTTTATTTGCCTGCTGCGTTTGTGTACGATGTCTTTATATAGGAAGAGTTAATACGTACGGAATGACTATGAAAAAGCAGTATGTGTTTATACACATTGGACATATTATTCGGGCTATTTATTTTCTCATTTCTCCGCAACCCCATTCCAGATAATATCGTGTAATGTGTGTTTCAGCAACATTCCTCCAAGCAAAGCATCTAAATAATCGTACTCAAGCCTGTCCCAGAAATGAGAGTCATGTGTCCAAAACCTATTAACTTTGTGTAATTTTTTTCTCTGTGACATCATGGGAGTGATTTCCCACTTGCTTCATGACTCGTGACTGCAGAAACTGCAAAATGGGACAAGAAAGAAAAAAAATCTAATTTCACTCTTTCGTGATTTCGACGAATGACAAAAAAAAGGCTCTAGTCCTTGAGAATCATAAGAGAATGGCAAAAATATAGAATTGATGCTGCATATTGCACTGCATATGCATCGCAAGGAAATTGTAGTCAGGCACACAAGAACAACACTGCACATATACATCGATTAAAGTACTGTCGATCGGGAAACATTAGTTTATGTCATACTTCTATGCTATGGTGGGTTCTGTACTACTACTATCTAGTACTACAATGTTCAACATTGACATAGGCCAATTGCGACGTTTCTTAGAAAAAATTTTTTTTGGCCGCCATCTTGAAAAAATATTTTCAACATGATGGCAGAAGATTTTGATCTGGGATTTATTTTTATTTTAATACTACTAACTAATACTCTCTGCTGTATTAGTATCACCGTGCACGAACGCCTGGTTCAGAAGTCGAAAATAATAAAAAATCCAACTTTGGAATTTTTTTAAATATAGAAGGCAATGTCAT
>JAQFYU010001473.1:0-14736 GCA_034694905.1 Ceratophysella granulata
TCTAGTTCTTTGAGAATATCCGCATTATTGAGGTACACTTTGGACAAATCCGTGAGGTCACATATAGTCTGAAATAATGAAATGGTATCAATCTTGAATTCAATTGTTTTAGGAATTTTACAAAAATTAATGACTTACCAAATCTTCAGAACAACGCTCAACTTCTGCGTCGTAGTCAGTAGAAATGACTAAAGACCTGGAGCTGGTTTCCTGGCCAAAAGAGTCATTATTTATGACGAGAGTACGATGAGCGTAGAGATCAGCAAGGGTGTCAGGAGGCAAGAGCGACACGTCGGGCAAAGTTGAAGGTTCCAAGTCCTCCTGTTTACTCAAGTAGTCAGCCACCACGTTGACTTTGTCCAGGGCTTCACTCATGTAGGTCTTCAAATACTGTTGCTCCTCTCCGCCTATATAAAACACCGAATTTTAATTCACAAGAAAATGGAAAAAGTTGGTCTGCTCATTTTCTGAATGAATCTAGGTACTCTACCTTGAGAATCAGGTTCATTGCTGGCAACTTTTCTCAAATATCGCTGAAGCTGAGTCAAGGGATGCGCTTCAAATTCAGCCAACAAGTTGACGTCAGGTTTTATATCACCTTCCTTCTCGCTAACTTTGGCTGCAGGAGCCGACCAAAACAGGTATTTACGTAATTCGGATACGGAGAGGATTGTCTTTCGCAGGTCAACACAATCCTGTCGACTTAGCTGGAAATGTAAATAAATCACATAAAATTTGCTTCTATAATACTGAAGAATGGTTAACTAGAACTAGATAAGTTTCTCACTTGTGGGCTGATGAGAATAATTAAAAATCTCAAAACTCCATCAACCACTTCCAGAGATTCCATGACTCCAACAATATCCAATTTCTCCAGCTCCTGAGGCTTTAGTTTTAGTAAAAAATTATAAACTGCAGTCGGATTTCTCCCAAGGGCTCTGCAATAAATCAGTTGTCAATATATCTTACTTCCAATTTGTTCTTCACTAGCGTGTGAAAGAAACTAGGTACATATATAGAACTCACGCTCGTAAATGAAAGAATCCGTACTCCGTGTCACAGAAAGTATTCAGAGCAAAAAATATCTTCCTTATCACAGTTACATTTCCAAGAATATTTTCCTGCAAATTGAGGAATGTAAGTAGGCTGGCGCACATCAAATTAATATTATCCTTCTGAGGAAGGGCATTTGCTTTCAAGTAGTCCGTGTCCACTCCATCTCTTAGACTGTTGTCTGGCAGCATGAGGATATTCAGTTTGATGTTGCACAAAGAGTGAAAGATTGTGAGCACGTGCCCTTGGGCCTGTGGAGAATACCAAACAAAACACGTTGAAGTAAATTGCAAACATGGCAGGTGCTTGAAGTCTAATTCCAAGAAATATACCAAGACGTGTGAAGAAGACGTCTTCTCATCCGAACAATGCGTGAGGATACAGCTGAGCATTGACATGAAGTCCACAAACTTCTCGTCCGCCTTTGTAGAAGCCCGAAAGGCATGCATAACTCCAGCTTTTATCACTCCATGCTTTCTCACTAAAGATGCCAGGAATCCCAATAGTCTCGAAGTTCTTGCTGAACACTGAACATTGCGCCTGTCATTCGCAACTTCCACCCAAGCTGTGACAGAAGATGAAGGGTCTGGATTCTCTTTTATTCGCTCTTCTAAATCAGCTTCTATTGATGTAACAATGGGATCCATGATTGCTCTGCAGACGACGAGACAGGTTGAAGGTGACAAATCAGCGAGTTGAAGACATACGCGTCTTAGTAGGATCACGAGCTCGCGATGCGTAGTTTCACATAGAATACCAATAAGCTAAAAAATAAATGAAGCATATCAGGTCATGTGGCTTATGACACAGTACTTACTACATTTGGAATATGGAAGGTATTTTACTGTACCTCCTGAATTTGTGATGAAACGCCGTGCAAGAACGCACTCCACATACGCCTGAGACTTATTAGCTTCGCTTCATCATCTTCATCAATAGAATGATTGCAGTACATTGGTAATGGCATCGGTAGTAATTCAGATAGTATGAATAGACCGGGAATGAAATTAAAAGGGCCCGTGAGCGTGTACCTAAGGGGAATAGTAGTACATGCGTTACACTTGCTGATATACGTCGCTGGAATCCCATACAAGAATATCAACGTACTTGATTACTTCAGATACCATGCAAGTCCAAATACTCTTGGTCAACTCCTGTTCGGAAACCTCCCCAACTTTCATCACCGGAGTTGTGTAGGCTTGAAGTGCAGCAACAATATGCTGCTTTACTTTTTGGGCACCTTCCAACGAGACAGATGTTCTTGGGAACGTGTGGAATATGCCGTACATGTGGAGCAGAAGCGGAACTTGTGTCATATCTCGAAAGTCTAAAAACAAAATTGTGGATTTTTCCTCAAATTGTTATTACATTAGTAGTCGAATACTGATTAAGGTTATACTTACTTGTGTTTCGGACTTGGATAACTTCTCCCAGTATTTTTCGTATAATTCGGACTATCGGCAGAACAACTGCCACAAGTGCGTCTCCTTTAGCTCTAACAAATGTATATGCGTAGAGAGCCGGTTGTTCAAATTCTTTTTCAATCTTAGAAAGAAGTGTGGACAGAGTGGTGATTATGTCAGCGGAGTTCATCTTGACATATCCTATCGTGTATTTCACTTCTTTGATCATGTAAGGATCCGGATTGTGAGATGGGACAACTGAGATGTCATCAATTGTGTCCATATCCTCTGGTGCTAAGCCTTTCAGAAAATAAGGAACGGCGTTTCAGTTTTACTGCAACAGACACGAGAATGTGAGCAGCAGAATAACAAACAAATACCTATTCCATTGAGGATTCTTAGAACAGTAACAATTTCTGGTGTAAATCCCCAATGACAATCTGCTGTTCTTGGGCCTTGTAGAAATGCATCGACTTTGTTCTTGAGAATTTCCGAAAGAAGATCGATTCCCTCGAGGGTAAAATTGACCGGGTCCAATGTAGGCTTCAGAAATGGTATTAGGTCATTTAGCTTCTCGTAGCCTTCATGATCTTCGCTTAGACCACTGACCATTCGAAATACTTCTGATCCATGCTATAAATTAACATAGTAGGCAATAAATAATACATTTACGAGCACTTGTGAAAGATGGAATGAAGTATGAAGATTTACATTACGAAGGAAGTGAAAGCTATCCGATGTTTTCACAATGAAACAGAGCAAGTCAACTGCATATCCGTTCATAGCTGTTCTTTCAAGAGCACTGAGTTTGTCACACTCACTTAGGGTATCGCTATCAGCATCCCTGATGCACTGAATAATCGCTGTAATAAGATTTCCTATGGAAAAGGTTTTGGTGATTGCTTTGCGTCCAACGGACGTGGACAGGGCCAAATAGACATTGTGAAGCGAATCGATAGCTTCATCGGCATCTTCCATTGAGGATGAATTCGAACTTACTGACAGCGCATCTGCACATTTCACAACCTGAGAATTCAAATAACAGAGATTACCGACCGTAGATGACAATGTCCTATGGGTTTCAATCGCTATATCGTGTACTTACCTCTAGACAATGGGCAAAATACGTAGAGAATTCGGATGGACACGTGGAGCTGAGCAGCTTCCAGAAACTGGTTGAACCATCTTCACAAAGATATATTAGACCTGTTTCCCAATTCAACAGGCACGTACATATCCGACGAATTGCATCCACTACACAAGACTCGATGTTGTTTGATCCCAGCAGACTCGTACACGTCTTGATGAAGTGACCTTCCTTTAGAATTTTGATGAAATTGAGTTTGGGATCGTGACCTGTTTATTGAAGAGCAGAATAATGCAGGCATGCATTGAGAAACACTTATTCAATGGTACATATAGGTATATCATTCTTCATTAGCAATTTAGTTAGTATGTGCTTACTCCAAGAACTGTTCTGTGGAATTTCGAGTACACTCTGAGCGGGCAAAAATCGTAGAGGATATCCAACATTGTATTCAATATTATCCATTGTTTCACTCATGAAGTCCAATCCGTTCATTGTAGTGTCCAGATCAAGCTCATCACCCTTGTCTTCGAATTCCAACAGGAATCGAACAACATTCACTTTTCGCAAGAAAGAGGTGAAGGAAAATTCAAAGCGCTTTGATCTATGCTTCTCAAGAACGTGATCTACGACTTGCTCGTAAATACTGAGTTCTCCATTCCGTTCCTCAGTCAGGGTTGTGTAGCCTGTTTGGAAAGTAAGTACAAAGTATATGACACCACCATGTACTAACGTAATGCCTTTCTGGAAGGGAATATGGAACAATATTTACCGAGTCTGGTTGTCAACGTTGCGTCAAAAGCCTTTAGAATTAGATTCTGTATCACTGGCGTATTATGTTGATCATCTGTGAGGAGTTGAAACAGCTTTTGCTGAATTGTGCAGCCATTATCATCCAAAGTAATTCGCAATACTTCCTTTGCCAGCTCGTTATTGAAATTGCACGCGGAATGTACAAGCTTTAATCCTGCCTTGATATGTCGAAGATTCAGCGTGAGCGCTGATTGGGTTGCCGCTGAATCCAGCTGAATTCCTTCTCGAATCCAATAACACAGCGTATCAACAACTAAAAGCCCAAGAATTAGGATATTAGTCTGCGCAATGAAGTTCAATTCGACAAAAGGTTCCTGTATTTCCCATACTTTCAGAACTCTGCTGCGTGAATATTGGGGCCAAAGAGACACTGAACACCGGAAGCAGCTGTTCCAGAAATTCGATCCAGCTCTCTATCATGCTAGGCTCCAAACTCCCTTTCGAGTATTTCTTCAGGCCCTCTAGCAATTTCTGTTGCATGGACTTGTCACTGGCATGGGATCTAATTCCATAGGCTTGGATGCTGAAACTCTAATATATTGAAGCACAACATGAAACATCAGAATGCGTCATTGAATTAGATAACTTAGTCATATATATCAAATAGGTGATGTTTACCTTGAGCACTGGAATCTGAAACAAGTCCAGTGCCAGGGGTTGACCAAACTGCTCGCCCAATGCCTCTTCATATTCCGATAGATCGAATTCCTCCTCAGAGTCAGGATAGTCATGTAGTTCCTCATCACTCAGAATCTCCTCAACTGCACAGAAATTATCTTCAAACTCCTGATCACTCATCCCATCCTGGGATGAACGCAGTGGTAGAGTTTTCTTTTCATCATCTGGAAGGGAGTCTGCTCGTTCTTTTGCCTCGGAAGTTTCGGAGTCCGTTGGTGGAATATCTGTTTATGGAAGTTAGTTTGTGATATAAAACTTGTTGCACTGCAAATGAAATATAATGATGGTGCTTTTTTACTTACAAGGTGCTGTCAACACATCTTCTTCACCAGAAGAAATCTCTCCATCAGAAATATCCTCAGCTCCAATATCCTCAGTCAACAGCGGCATTGTTTTATCAACTGGCTGAGACGAGCCAGTACTGGGTGATGGTGCCTCAAATGGGTCTTCGTCAGAACTGAAAGGTTCAACTTTAGCTAGAGCATCCCGAATAAGAGTTGAACCTTTGCTTCCACGCCGCTCGGGAATAGGAAAATTCCGAATGGGAGTAAAGTTAACTCTAGTTGTGATTGTTGGAATAGCTTGAGGTAAATCTTCTTCCCGCTTGTCAAATGTATCCTTCATTTCAACATCATCGTCTATTTCCATATCTTGAGAATCATCTGAAATTCAGAAAACGCAAAGGAAAAAAGCGATTTTTAGCAAGGTTTACATAAGGAAGAACAATGCAAATTCCTGCTGAACAATGCAATGACTGCTCCGGGGTTTCTAATTTACGTAGACCAAATTAACATCAGTAAATAGAAAGTTAAAAAGTGTCTGCACATTTCCAGATTGCTCCTTCATCTTCATCCAACATGAACCTATTTAAGCTATGTAGACCTACACCTGGGAATGTGTGTTGCAAGTATATTGGATTGTTTTTAAACATAAATTACCCATGAGGCTCTCCAGAGATTTGATCTTTATGTTGGGCTCTTCTTTTATCTTCAAACTACCGTCCAAGTCAAACGAGTCTGTCTCCTTGTCGTCTTTCCTTTCTGGAGATGATATTGGTTCAGTCTTGATCTCCACCACCGGGGTTGGTTTGAGGGGAACATCTGCAGCTTCCACCGCATATCCATAGGTTGCTAAGGTCAGACTGTTGTATAGTCCTTTCACAAGTAGTTTCGTGGTAAATATCTAAAGAATTTTGAAGTTATGGACAATTTTAGATTACTTTTCGTATTAAATCTATTAGAAATTGAAAAACATTTTTGTACTAGATACATACTGGTTCTTCGGTTTCACTGGACAGAATCAACTGAATTGAAGATTTTTCTTCGTAGCTAAACCTTTTAATTGCTTTAAACGTGGAACATCGGGGCTCCGTCTCATCTTGGTAGAAGAAATCCAAGTCAAACTTTTCTGGATTCGTGGACCTAAATGAAGCATTTAACAATCACAACGTTCAAAATATTACAGGATTTAGCACTAATTTTTATTTATTTTATTTTTACATTACATTAATCTATTTTCTCAATTACCCTAGCTGTGGCACGCCACTGGACAGTGTAACGGTAGCTCCAAGTGGGATGACACGGATCTCTGTTAGTCGTATTGGCTGAGAATAACTCAGTAGTTCCACGCTTGGTTCCTACAAATCACAACAATGACAATTTAAAGGTATTCTGTCACACGCAAAATGTCAAGCGCCGTTAACCGTTGACCGGCATTGCAGGATCAATGATAGTTTAATCACCAGTCACCATCATCAGTCACCACGCATCACGAATGAAACATCATTATGTCAGATAATGTTGTTTTATGTCCATTCCTATTCTCTATGTTGTGACCGTGACACTTGTAAGCGCTAACCTGTGACCCGGGACTATTCTAAATTCTGAATATGCCACATGACTTACAAATTTTTGCTATTGCATACCTCATTACTCCTATCATTATAGAAACTTCCAAAGAACTGACACGCGACTTCATTCTCATTGAAATCTTTAGGTCGGAGTGGGTCAACGGGTACCGGGGTTTCGGGCTCGTCATCTTCCAATTGACCTTCTTCACTGCTTCCAGCTCCTTCATCTTCGACCTCCATCTCACGTAACTCAAACGACCGTCTGATCAATGTCAGTTGTCAATTGTCAACAGAGTACCTACACAAACGAGGACTGATGATGCTCTTTCGACTTTCGGTAAACACCAGAAATTGATCTTCGAGTTTCGAGTTCCGAGCTCAAATGAACCCAAGCTTTGTGCACATGCCGTTTGAGAGAAAGTGGAGCTTGGATCGGTTAAAGCTGAGGACTGAGGACTGAGGAGGTCATGATGATGTGATGCTTTCACTCGTCGCGTACCGTGTTTTTTTGGCTGTAAATAATATTTATGTAATCGGAGATCGGATTGGATTCATGGAATTCTTTAAAACAATAAGAATATCGATGTTTGCAATGAATTCAAGGAAATTCAATTATAATGTTCCAATTTGTTAGTTCTTACAAAACCATATTTCGTAATTTGTGAATTTAAAAACGGTATGATGCCCACTGTGTTGAATATCCAATTCATCGACACGACAATAATTGATGTGATAAGATAAGCCTATCTAATTACGAAATCCAAACACAATTTCTCCACAAGGGCTAAGAAGAGCGATTGTCAATTAGCCATTTTCAATATTTTTAAATTCATCTTTTTAACTTTTTAAAGTACGAGTACGAATATAAGTTTATTTAGAATATGACATTATAAGGCCGTCACAGCCTTTTCGATCTCCAAATATTCGCAATGTTAGCTAAAAAGAAAGATACATTCGTAGTAAGTAGGAACTAACTTCATAATCTTGAAGATAAAAATGAAACCTAATTTGCATTTATGTGAGCTGAAATTTTAATAATTTTTAGGCATGACCGACCAGAGTACAAAATAGGAGCTCCGATCCTGATCCTCCAAATGAGCATTCATACAGGAATCACAAAATATGCATGACAACGGAGAATCTAAAATATTTAGCATCCGACTCTAATTATATTCACAACCATGGCATAAAAAATTACTTAGTCGAGCTCGAGGATATTGTATACTGCATTGAACAATCTGAAATTCAAAGTGGAAGATAGAAGACGCACTTTCTTTGTCTCGATGAGCTCCAGACCCAACCAAGTTTCAATAATTTACGCCGCAGCAGCGAGGTTGTTTTCATGAAAGTGAAAGAAGATCCTAATAATTCATTCTATTAATAAAATGAGTCTGGAAGAACCGAGTGGAATGCCAAGAATTTTACGAGTGATGAGTCTGGTATTTCTTTTTCGCGTAGGTGGACTGGACTCAAAAGGACTTGAGTGTACTTAGCGTATTTTGATTACGTAGTCATCGCTATCCCAGTGTGGGCAGTAATAATGGTGGGGCTCAACCCGCCCGTAAACATGCACACTGTACCGTGTTGTGCTGTGCCTAATGAAATGAGGGTTGTTTCAGAGTTTTCGCAGTTTATAAATGATCTCCACGTACTTTTTGGTCATTATAAAATGACATGTCCAGTGTTGGTCGAATTCAGGATTATGATATGATAAATGTTATAACCACCCGAGGTATCCACTTGCGCGCGTTTCGGTAAACGTAACTTAACCTAAAGTAACGGGTGTTTACCGTGAACGAGCCAGTGGTTACCATGTAACTTTCTTCATATGTGGCTACCAACGTGTATCCTAATCCTGGATTCTACCCCAATGTTTACTTGTCAATTTAACTGTTACTCGCCGTGATTTACAGAGACCGTCGCCATTTACGTCGTATTAGTAGGCCAATCTGCGTTAAAGTTGTTAAACTTAACTTAAAATAGTTTGAGTCATCAATGAAGTATTTTTTTGCAGACCTTCCTTATCTGCTAATATGACTTGTCGCTCTTCATGTTTCTTGGTCACTAAGTCATGCTACAAATATAAACATCACCTACCCATTCTAAAAACCCAGGCATTTACAACAAAATCTTGGAAATTTCAAAGAGTATTCATTTATTTTTTGTCAAAACTGTATATCAACGGATTCTGTTTGATGCTAAGATTCATATGCCGTTCTAACAACGTTTTTAGCATTAGTTGAGAAGAAAATCGATAGCAAAAAAAATTAACAATTAATGCGGATTCTGAGGTCAAAGACTCACTTCAGTTAATAGAAACTGTAAATACATGACTAATTGTTGATTTAATGGAATACATTATCTGAATGCTGGGTTCTAAATTCAGCTTGAAAACAAAATAAACCTAGTCTCTCAAAAATTTTGAAACGCCCCTTGCATGACGTACACTACAGAACAGACCCTTCGAGCTACAAACCAAACCCACCAAAAAAAGCGACCTATTGAAGGAAAAGAAAAGCCCTTACGGATTTAGAATTTCCAAACTTTTCTTCCTACCAGTAGAAAAAAATTTGTTTCTATTTTCCATGCCTTCCCTATGTTAGACAAAGGCTGGAGAAAGAGTGAAAACGCCGGCGTGGTGAAAGTGGGTCCTGCCTCTGTGTACAAAATCGATGAACCCTCTTCATGGACGACTCAGATCTGTGCTGATCCTTACCCAACCAAGACCAAGACACAGAAACCCAAAAAGCCGTTTGGCTCAAACTTTTCCTCGTATTCGAATCCCTAGCTCTCCCTAAAGTTACATAAGGAAAAGCTTCTATTGTCCGTATCAGCAACCAGTCAGCCCAACTTGCGAAACGGGGAAAAAGTCCTTCTAGTACGTCATCGACTCATCCCAGTCACACGCTAGCACACTACGACTTTCTCCAGGCCAAAAACACACCTAATTCATCTGCCAACCACACAGTACTATCCGTACACTCTCTGTATTGACATCCCTTTCATTTAAACCCATCCTCTCCTAAGCTGACACCGATTTAACCGCAAATCCTTCAATTTATCACCTCAAATTTCCGATTTTTCTAATTTTTCATTGTCATTTTCCGCTTCATTTGAACTCCTAATTTTTTAATGTACAATTTTGGTTGAAATCTGCTTAAAACAACGAAATTTCTTCGTCAAACTGTAATAGCATTTGCGGAACATCGAAGACTTTGCAACAGTACTCAGCCTTACGCAAAATAAACGGAAATTTGAAAGTACATTGTTGTCCTTAGTAATTTTTAACAATTAAAAACAGTTTTGAACCTTGTGTCAGTGAAAGTTTGATGGGTATGACAGAAAGCCTTTTGAAAATCAATAGTCCCCAATAATTGAACTTGTAGTATTTGCTGAACATTTGAAGTGTACACTTCTATTACTGGCAATGGAGTTCCAGTTCCAGTGAATTGACTATCTCTGCAGATACGAAATTGACTTTCACCGTGAGCCGTGAGTGAAGAAATCGATCGAACCCGCAGAACGAAAGGTTGCTGAAATTCTATATCCAGCTGAACACTGAACCACTTGGTCCGTATCCAATTATTTTCCCCCTTCTTCGGTTCAACGAAATATTTAATTTGAATAAAATAGAACGCCAAACGGTTCCTGTGTATTTACACACCTTGACTTGATAAGGAGAAAGCACGTACATCTGTCATGTCCCGTGGGCTTCTCGTGCAATAATTGAAACAATCAGCATATAGAACGGAGTTGCTATTAATACACTAATTAAATCCGCCTATATATAGCACACGACAGTCACCATGGCTCAGTTTCGTCAACTCAGTAATATGAATCGATTCATTCTGTGATACTCCGCATTTTCCGTACAATAATTATTTGGAGTTCCGGGCCAGCAGGCAACTATTTTTGGACGGGCCGTGACTTTTACTAAAATCAGTCAATATGGCAAATATGGGACAGTTGGTTCGTCGGCAGAGCTCCCGAGAGCTTCGACATCAAAAGTCGTACGACAGAATGGAATTGCGGGAGTTGCATGGGCGTCTTATTCAATCTGATGCATCTGCGTCCAATTCCGTGAATTATGGAGCTCTGAATGCGGCGTTCAAGGATGAAACGACTACGACTAATTTGGTAAGGAAAATCAATATTTTAATAGATGTTAAATTAATATTAGAATCAATATTTCATTATTTCCTGGAATTCCAATTTGGACAAACTTTGAAAGTGAAGCTTTTCTACTTGAAACGCAGACTAATCAAATGTAGAGCCTTAAAGTTTCGCAATAATGTCAAAATTACGTTCTAAGAGGAATTTTCTACTCCTTACGCTAATCGGATTAAAATAGAAAACTGATACTCGTGCAGCTTTGGTAGCTTCATATAGATTCTATAAATAAATATCGCATGGAGACTGTATGCAAAAATATTTCCTAAACCAAGAGTCATGAAATTAATCTTCACAATATTAGGGTTATAAAACTGCAGTACTGCCAGGCGTACTGGAACTTCATTGAAACTTGGACCATTAATCTCTTACAAGCCTGCGTCATGATATTTAATTTTACGCACCGGATAGACACTATCTTGTATTTTGTACAATGGCTTTTAACTGACACATTTTGAGCTGAATTAATGATCGAATTCATCACATCCGCTTAAAGTTAGACCTAGATGCTCGAACGGAAGCTTAATGGTGAATCCGTATGTGAAGCTTAATTTTTGAAATGGGAGATGCTCTTGTTGTCCAGTCCAGTAGTAGTGTCTGAATCTTCGTGACGTTTCATGAAACTAAGTAGCCTGTTTTCGTGGAGTGAAGTGAACGGACCTGCTGAAGTGGGTGTATCCAGCTAAGACGAGGCCATCATCGTTTAGTTCTGTCATAAAATGACATTAGAGCCTGTCAAACTTGAAGGATATTGATATTTGACTCAATGTCTCCTTCCTTCGTGCTACCCAGCAGGAGTACTGACATTTTGCTAGATTGAACGTACAGCTTTTCCCATTACATCTTCAAATCAAAATTTTTGACACACCTCAGATCTTTTAAGAGTCTCTATATAGGAAGGAGGCTTTTTAAATTCTGACCATGACTTCCTAGGATTCAAGAAAAAAAGATGACGACGGGAGAAACATTCGCACAAAACATGAAATATGTATATGGAAAGAACACAGTTGAGCAGAAATGCGAATTTTCATAAAATTTGCAAATTTTTGATATCCCCTAATTTTGGAGCAATCTACGATTCAAAATTAATGACAAGTGGCAATTGATGGCAATTAGTATAAATTTGATTGGAAATTGAATTAAAATTTTATCCTTAAATATAGTGATGATGACCATAATTAAATTAAATGGTTAGCCAAGGCTAAAAAGGCCCACGTGACTTTGATTATATATTTATGCATCAAGCATCAATCAAGTGTGAAGTGAGGACTGAATTGATCGGGCAAACAAAGGCTTAGCAAAAGTTCTCGACGATACGGAGTGTTTGTAATTGGCTTTAGAAAGGCCGTATCTCAAGTGACAACTTTGGCTAAAGGGAAACTCCCTTGTGCTTTCTCCAAGCATATTGGCTGTAATGCGTAATGCTTAATGTTCCAACTTTTTCTATTTTCCAGTCACTCCCAATTCATATACTGGTACAGGGGAAAAGCATATCAAACATAAGCTCTTTATATTTTTGATCCGATTTTCTGAAGTAACTAGTGGCATTAGCTTCCGTCATTGATCATTATAGCGGTTCATTGTGGGTTCATTGCAGATTTCTCAATCAAAATAGGACGGATCAGCTAGATATGTGTATTTTCTAATACACAAATAGGTATATAATGTTTTTCATGAAACATAATTTGCCAGATTTCTCTATCAATCCCGCCGAGCTGTTTGTTTATTTTGTCCTTATGGATGAAGTAAGCTTCAATTAATTGAAGTAGCCGAGGTAGATTTTTGCGAGTGGCTCTAGAGGATATTTTATACGTTCCTAATTGACTTGAACTAATGGCAGGCGAAAAAGCTTGCAAAAGCGGCTTGTGGAGATTTTCGGAGCTGATTGACGATCATTTTCGAGATTCTTGTAAAAATATTGCAAAAAATAATGATGTTGACAATAGAGTTAAATGCGAGTCTTGCCTCTGGCAAATTTTGGCAACGGTCTTGCAAAAACATAAACTTGACGCGCATTACATAAATTTTTATGAATATTTTTCTAGGCAATGTAATGTAAATTTTTGCAATTTTTTTTGCAGATATTGTTAAAGATTGGTAGGCAATTCACGTATCCTGTCCACCTTTTCACCAGGGTTATGATTTGAGCCTTTTTGCATGTTTTTTGTTTGCACGGATGAATGTTGATCGTTTACCAACGCTTATATGTCGGCAAACCGTTTCAAGTTTTTTTTTTTGCATATTGTGCTTCTTTCCAGCTTTTTGGTTTTTAGTGCATATTTTGAGAATTTTCAGTCGACAAATGGTACAAACTCAATAGATTTCACGGGAAAAAAGCTTACTGAAATAAATATCATATATAATGCATAGTTTAATATACGACATATTTTTTGCTTACGACATTTTACTGCATAAATCTGCAAAAATACTGCATATAATGGTTTTTTTTTTTGCATAAAGCATATTTTTACATGCAACATATTTTACTGTATAAAACTGCAAAAAACGCATAATTTACAGATACTGCATATTTTGGCCATTTTATTTGCATAAACCCCAACCCTATTTATAAAATATGCCGTAAAATGAAAAGGCGACAATCATTCGCCACGCAAACCTTAATGAAAGCATCTGCATTCCTTCCACACAGACATCTGCAAAAACGTCCGATATTGCCGGGAAGGAAGATAAAGTGAAGGACGATAAGAAGAAGGACGGTGCAGCTAAACCGTTGCTAGGCGGTCCGCCAGCGGCTCCAGCAGCTCCAACCTTAAAGAAAGTGCACACGGCAGAAGACGGTGTTTTCACAGATGAGAATGATGAGCGAGACTCATGGGACAGTAAGATCACGTTTCTACTCGCCACAATCGGTTATGCTGTCGGCCTGGGAAATGTCTGGAGATTCCCTTATCTTGCTCAGAAGAATGGTGGTGGTAAGTAATTGGACGTCTCTTCTAATCAAACCACTTTCTCTGCACTCACGTATTCGGATTTAATTGGACAATAGAATGTCAAGCATTATAGATAGCGGCGGGCGTTTTCTTGGAATTCTGTTGTATACGCTTGTAAATACATGGATTTCAAGTGGAAATGCTACTCAATCTTTCTACGTGAACGAGGGTTGTTTCAAAAGTTTCGTTGTATTTATTTTACGGCTTATTTTATTTTATCATTGAAATGAGTAAACATGTTTCTTATGAAGGCTGTTTGATAAGTATTGGGTTGAAGTATATTGCTGGAGCAGTCGCACGAATTCAGCTTAAATATGGCTTCTGCGTTGCGGATTTTAAAGAAAAAATACCTTTTAAAACACTATTAATTGCAATTTTCGAAAATAAAACTATTTTTTCTGTAGTAAATTTGTATAGAATGTGTGAAAAAAGACTTCGCCACAAATGTATGAAAAGTCGTCGCATTTCTTAGATTAATTTTTTCAACGACGAAAGCTTAATTCCTCAATATTTTTAAAGACGATATAGGAAATATTGAATAGACCAAGCATATGGGTATCTATGCAGTTTAGTAATTTTTAAAATGTTCCATCTGTTTTGCTTTCAGATTACTGAATTAAAGTGTTTTCAAAACTGTCAAAACTTTTGAAACGGCCCTCGTACTCAAATACGTGTTTATTGTGAAGCATTTACTACCAAATTCAGTTCTTACGTTTAAAATGTAGATAAAAC
>JAQFYU010001474.1:0-14733 GCA_034694905.1 Ceratophysella granulata
ATGAATTGCGCTCACCATGAAATTTCGCGTGCTATGAATTTTCGCCAAAATAAAATTTCACCATTTGCTAATTTTTGCAATTATGCGCGTGCTAAGAATTGCGCTCACCATGAAATTTCGCGTGCTATAAATTTTTGCCAAAATATAATTTCACCAGCTGTAAATTTTTGTAATTATGCGCGTGCAATGAATTGCGCTCACCATGAAATTTCGCGTGCTATGAATTTTCGCCAAAATAAAATTTCACCATTTGCTAATTTTTGCAATTATGCGCGTGCTATTAATTGCGCTCACTATAAAATTTCGCGTGTAATGAATTTTTGTCAAAATATAATTTTGCCATCTGTGATTTGTCGGAATTATTCACGTGATATATATGAAGTTTCCCATGGTATGAATTGTCACCACTATGAATTCGATAGGGTATGAATTGTCGCGCAATGAACTGTCCCACCAGCTAATGTCCTTCAACCGCTATAATTCCGTTGGAGAGAATAGAAAGAGAAAGGCTGAGGTTTGGAAGTGAAAGAAAGTTGAATAAATCATAAACAATATAATTAGGGAAACTGGGAAAGGAGAGCGGTCTTAGGTAAATTTTAATGGTTTGCGGTAAGTCTACAGGAGCGAGCGTTGGAATGGGGCTAGAGAATCTGATGAAACAGCATTGAGAAGATACTCTGAGTTTATTTACCTTCTCAGCCCAAATGGGCACTCGAGAAGAGAAAGAAGGGGAACATGTGGAGAAAGCTCGGCTGCCGTACTTACTACGGACGGATGAAGTCTAATTTTCATGCTAATTTCACTCCACGTACCAATTCCGTGCTGGAACACCGACGGCTCTCTTCCTCCTTCCCCTACAACCCTCCCATGGGCTTTCATTCAAACAGAAAGGTTAAGAAGACATATTTTACACCAGGACTTTTTTTACCCGTTCCTCCACTCTTAAATCCAGGATACACAAAACAGAGGAAGGAATGAGCTGGAGAAAGGCACGACGGGATTCTGGCCTTCTGCACTACAAGCTACATATAGGGATGGCCATATTGAGAAGGCAGGCAGACAGAACTAGGTACCTAGTACGATTCTCAAGTCAGTCAGTGGATAATTGCATCCAAAATCATATTCTTCTGCAATGGAGAGAGAGACTGGGGTTTCCACACATAAGGCTTTGGGAATAGTTTGCAATCTTCCACATTGGCTACATGTACAGGGTGGGCGGTAAAGACATGAGAGTTGGTAAGAGAAGTCGTTTCAGGTTAGCTTTTGTAGATCGCAGAAGAATAGGATGATACTGAAGGTGTACGAGGGTTGTCCAATTGAAAACAAACTTTTGTACTTCGCTCATAACTTTATCCAAAATTTTATTCTTAAACGTGTATAGCTTTTTGAATTTAGTAATCACAAGTGTAGGGTCGTGGAGCCAATACGAATGTAAACACATGACATAGTTTTTACAAGCCATGGAACCAAAAAACGAACTGTTTCAGGATTTTTTTTGAAAAACTTTCGCGTCTGCATAACTTATCACCAAAAGTTTACACTTTTAAACATGGCACGTCATACTTGACCAATTGGGGAAGTACTTTACCCAAATATTACAATGGCAAAGATTTTAGGATTTTAAAATATTTCATGAAAAAACACGACTCCTTACAAAACTATTCATGCGATCCGACTGAATTAATCATTAATATTACTACTCGATATTTTGCTAAAATTTAGCTAAGTAATGCCTCCGTCTATGCTTAAACTTTTCGCTCAATTAATCTACTCCTACCTGAGTTATGAGCGAAATATAAATGTTCGTTTTCAATGAGACAACCTTCGTAGTATGCATGTTAGTTTGGCTTTTGCACTATGCCCGGCTTTAAATACAGATTGTCTCAGAATAGACGGCGCCCCCTAACAGATTTTGTCCTGGCAACGAGCAAAAATTCGTTACAGCACATGTTACAGTCAATCAAAATTATAATTAAATTACGAAAATTATCAATTTTCGCATTGCAAATTGTCATTTTCATGTTAAAAATGTGTGATATTGATGATGTATAGTGAAGCAGCATCTTCGACAGTGCTCCTAGGTTTAATTATCTTTGCCTGCAGGTAGCTCAAAAATTAACGCCTGAGTTTAGTATGCAACGGCAACATATACGTTATATATATTCACAAAAATAATAAACAAAAGGGGGCCGTCTATTCTGAGACAGGCTGTATATAAATAGGAAACATTTATGTAACCGTAAAAAATTGCAAACGCAATATCATCCGTGTAAATGTTTGCCAAACTGGATGAAATCTAAAAAACACATTAAATGTTATAGACGTGCAGCTTAACGGGTTACACCAAATTAGTAGTGAGCAGCTCTGTACTCTGCCTTTGCTCATATCTTTCCACAGCACGACTGCTTGTTTAGCAGGAGAGAAAGCTGAGGAAAGGGCCTTGCACACATGCAGACATAAATATGTGCATACGAAATCGAGAGACTTGTTTGAATATTTGTCATTTTCTGCTCCACAGAACCCCAAACTCCAGCCAACACCAGGCAGAGAGAAGCGGAAAAGCTTTTCACTCCCTATGAAATCCCATATTCGAGAACCGAATGAGAGGAAAAGGAATAAAATATTTTTTTAAAAATGAAGAAAAATGCTGTTGGATGTGGGAAATAGGAGTTCTTCTTGTTCTAAATTGGTGAGTTGAGAAACAGAAAGTAGAACCCTGCTACATACATGTTTCTGTGGAAAAGTTTGGAATTTCATTAGAAGAGCAGAAAATTGGGATGGGTGGTGGGCTGGTTATAAGGAGATTGAGAAAATAATATAACAAATAAGAACACACCATCTCAAAATTTTATTTTTGAGGAATTTTTGTCCTCTCTTCTTATTTGGGCACAACAAGGAAATCTAATTTCCTCCTTTCACCCTCTCTTGTTTTCCTGAGTCCTAATTTTAATTTTACACAATTCATTCCAAGCTGAACAAGTCACATGGAAAATTGAAATCAACATAACTCAAGAAACATTCCATGACCTACATAGATCCAATACTATGAGTCATCTGGAGAAGGAAATGCAGACATTAGAGTGAAAGCTAAGGAGAAACCAGGATTAAATTTCATTATAGAAAAAGAAGCGTCAATTTGGTGGATGTGGATGCAGAGTGCAAATAGAAACCATTTACCTATTTATGAGTGTCAGTTTGGTCCTTTCTCCCAATTTGCTTCCTCCAAAGTATCTGCATAAAGAAAAGTTTGGAAGTGACAAAAGTTTTGGTGAAGTGGAGGAAGCAGATGAGGCGGAAATGCTGGGATATTTCATACTTAATTCGGGTTCCAGAAGTTCCAAACAAGGTGACAGCATGTCCAAAGTCAGATTATTTAGCCGATGAGAAATTTCTATCAGTGGAAGTTTGGGAAGGGCGAAGGACGGTTCTGAAAATGGGAACGGTAAAATAAACAATTATTTTCCTAAATCCACTGGAGTCATCACCACCGCTGGGAATGCACATTCATAAAGTGCCCAACTGACTCCTCCTTGATGGGCTGAATGCAAACAGTGGAAACAGTTCTGAAAAGGCATTCGCATGTTTCCTTCTGCATGCAAGAGCCATAGACCTTCTGACCTCTGAAGCCAACTCAAACCCCGTTCTTACGATGATAAAGCTAATAACGAGATGTTTATTTAAGTCGAACAAACAAGGGAGCAAACTAGTTCATTACTTTTAATATTATTACTTTGTTCCACTTTTCTACTCCATGTAAAGCTTAGGCTGCCCGGTTCCGAACATTTGAAACCGCTCATTGTCACTTCTCAAGTGGACGGAGCTTAGGCAAAACAAATAGCTTTGTAATAACAAAAGAGAAGGATGGAACATTAACTTAGTGCAATTGCTCAAGTAATCCCGGATATTCTAAGTGCTCCAGTAATCCAACGCTTAGTTATCTTTAGTTTCAGGGCAGGAGTTCAGCATGGTTTCAATTATGTATACACCGAAGGATCAATGCTAAAAAACCATTGTCCTTTCCTAACATCACGTACGATTTCTAAATGCCAGCTAGCTGGAGTTGGGTATTTGTATATTTTCAGCTGAACTTTTAACGAGTTGTCACAATCATAAAAGCAAACGGCTCATTCGAAAAGTCACTGACTTATCTGTAGTTTAAAATATTGTAACCTTTGCGTGACCCCTTGGATCCTTGTTACTGAACTTAAATACAGCACGTAGAAACAAGCCACAAGATCACAAACAAACCAATGCTATGTTGGATTTGAAAATGTAAACCAATTTCGTTTTTCATAATTACACGTCCTACATCACTTTTGCTTTTGACCTATAGCTATAGCCTCCGAAGCCCATAGAAATCGCATCATAATTAGAAGTAGCAAAATTAAGTGCGGCAACTTGGAAAATGCAACACTACACCTCAACTTTAAAAGCTGCTACACTAAAAATTGCAACACTTCAAACAGCAACATAAAACCCCACATTAAACAACAACATAGAATCTGCAAAATATAAACAAGTATATTGAAGCAGCAACATAGAAATCACAGCATAAAAACCGCAACGTAAAAACAGCAACATAAAAACTGCTACACAACAAAAAGTCAACATAACAACCGCAACATAGAAACTGCAAATTAAAAACAATTACATCAAACATCAACATAAAAATTGCAGCACTGAGCATTGTAAACATGATAACGGCAGGAAAAACATATAAACCTCAGAGTGAAAACCGACGCATAAAAACAGCAACATAGTAACTGCATCACTAAAACCGTATCACAAAAAACGCAAAATATAAATAGGTAAATTAAAACAGCACCATTCATAATCATTTATTCATTGATATGGCCGTTCCCCAATCACATGAGAAGTACAATCGGAATCAATTATTATTGAGTGTTACTGCGATCTAAGTTCTATAGTGTTGCACAAATGTACGTATATGTATAGGTTTTTGCAGTATTTAAACAGCAGCAATAAAAACCACAACAAGAACTAAGCACTAGACACAGGTATTCAAGATATTTTGAAATAATCGACATAATTTCTGATACGTATAAGCAAAACTCCATTTACGAAATCTTGCTTAAATTTTTCCATAAATAGGTAATAGCTTTTTGTGTAATATATAATTTGTTTAGCGGTTTTATTGCAACGGTGTTTGGCTTTTCGGATATGTTTTACAGGTTTTATGCTGCGACGTTGGTCGTAGCGTTTCGGTTTTTATGTTGCCGTTACTAATGGGACCCTCGACCACGCCTCACCGATTTTGTGCATGCATTTTTAAAATTAAGATTACAAATCTCTTTTGGGATTGATCTGCTTGACATGAGTGGATGTCAATTCTCAATTGGAGTCAATGTAAAGACAGCGGCAGGAAGCTCAACATGTTAGCTGCAGACGCAACACAGTCTATAAGTTGTGAATCTATATTTTCTATCTCGTTAACGATTTGAGTGAAGAAGAACGTCAGGTGGTTTCTGATGTGCTTCGAAGAATTGTGAGAATGAGCTGGATTGAACAAAAGGCTAATCTCTCATTCTACTGATGTTATTTTTTTAAGGAGAAAGCCCTCAAATGACATTTTCACAGTCGGGGTTCAAGGAGGGGATGGAACTGATGCCTGATAGATCTCCGGGGCTAAAAACCCCCTCCATGCACCAGTTCCAGATCGGAGAAAAGGAAATTGATGTGGTCATTCTCATATCCTCACCAAATACAATGTTTTCATATCCTCGACCCGGACCCGGCTAAAAAACAAGCTATAATTCCAGCACCCCTCCCAGGCTTCCCTATTCTCCACAAGATGAGAACCACACTAAATAGATAGATACATTAAAATGAGGCTTATTTCTCTATCTCTTATTAAACAGCCTTCCTGCCGCGTCAATGTAGCAAGAAATTCGGATTCCGCTCCCCTCAAGATGGCTAAACACAGTAATACAGTAATATCCAACCCTGTGTTAGTCTAAAAATAATGCGTATACGTTTCCAGCCAAAAAATGGCGACAAAATAAGACAAATTAAAACCTAGCCTAGCACGAATTTAGCAAAACGTTAACAGTTGCAATGTTTTTTTGCCTGCTCCCACGAATTTTATTCAAACAGTTCCTATTCTGTGTAAATGTATATCCGACCATGAATTTGCAGGTTTACAAAGGTCATTTCGCTAAATCCTGGACCTGTTTGATAAATGGTGTCTTTGGTAAGGACGAACGAATTAGACTGAAACTCTTAAATTCATAGGGGTAGTTCTTACTATTACATAGTCAAAATTCTGATTTTAAAATGGTTTACTTAAGTAATTTTTAAATTTTGATATCTTCCGTCTCTGCATTTTTTGTCAACTATTTCCACAATTCATTGGTTATGGAGAGCCACATTTCTGGCGAAAAAGAGAGTTAGCGTATATGCTAATACAAAAGAAAAATAAGAGAAAATTTTCGGATAAATAATAGAACATGTTTTTTGTCGAAAATATGAAAACAGAGTCCTTATAGATATATTTATTCAGTATATTTTTGCAGTGCAATTCAACTTTACCTGTGCATAAATTTTAAGTCCAAATCATTTTTATTTAGATCCGATATCATTTATTTAGTAGCTCCACAACTTATAGGAACGACTACTATAACGACTAACGGCAGCTATTACAAGGCATATGGAGCTTTTTTCTAAACTCTAATATAATTCGGTCCTGGATGCAGTGCTTCTTCTTAAAATATTTAACCACATTAAATGCAACGACAATACAATATCATAAATTTTCCAAATATAATTAATTTAAAATTCTGGGCAGAAGAACGTCATTTAAAGTTTCTCTCATGAAGCTATTTTCCAGAATCCTGTTTTGTCCTTTTGACTATCTTAGCCAAATGGACAGAGTGTTTGCTTGAAGCTTCTGCTGCTCCTTTATTAAAACCTAGCCGACCCTCTCCTTCCCGCTTCCTGGACAATCCAATATAATAATTCCAGCATCACAATAGGAGACCACAAATGCACTCTGGAAGTTCACAAAGCTCCAGGGACAATTCTTAGCTGGATACTTTTCCTACTTTATAAATGAATCGGAGGGTGTTCCTTTCCCGCTGATCCTCCTCAATATTCCTCATCAACCGCAACAATAACACGATCAATTATTTTAAATAATCTAAGCTATCTAATTTTTTTCAAAATCCAATGACTTGATTACTAGCGTAATGACTTTAATTGTAAAGTCTGCCAAATCGGCCGACAATGAAACGAGTTCCAGTGTCCAAAACTACTGGAATTGTATTTTCCGGTTTGAGGCTATTAAATTAATGTGTGGGGAAGTTTGGTTCCACGTGCTTGACTCAGGAGGGTCTTCAAGTAGGTTTCTATTCTACGAACACGATGAATGGCTCTTGCCTACATTTGGAAAAATGAAAGGCCGAGACGAAGTGAGAGTGTTAAAAGCCCGAGTTCTTTCTGCCCTCTCCATCTCATCTCTGTTTTTTTCGGCGAGGAAGAGAAGATGAAACGAAAATTCCCTTGTCCCATTTACGTCTCTAATAGAAATCTAAAGGTAAAATAAAAGGTGAATTTAGTGCCATGCCATAATAACAACATTTTTTGTACCTTTGACTCGTCTTATGAGTCTCGGAGGACTCAGTAGTAGCATCACTGTTTAGATTACTTTACTACACTCAAGCTCAGCTCGTGTAGGCCATGTCCTTATACGAAAATATGCTCCGTTCAAAGATGTACAATGTGCTGCAGGATGAGTCAGGGAACTGTATTTTTTAAATCATGGAAAAGTCTATTTCCATTATATATTGAGCTATCATTTCTAACAATGAGTTTCTCCTGTCTCGGCCCAATCATTAAAAATTAAACCACGTAGCGCCCAACACTACGCACAATACGCAGAGGTAGTGCCAGTGCTCATTGTTACTCAAAATTCCTAAAAGCTCTCAATCCAGTCGCATCCTATTATGCTCCAGGTTAGTTACGGCATCTCCCCCAAATTGCACCCTTTCATTCATCATCAAATTCTTAACCATTTACATTACACTCAATACTTTTATTTTCACGGAGCTGGGTACTCCCAAAATGACTAGATTTGATGCTGGTTTTAGGATTTTCGCGTATAGGCAAAGAAGATAATTGGCAGATGCCGTTTTAGCTAACTGAATTCTTTAATTAGTTAAATCAAATACAAATTTTTAAGTTAATGTTCGAAAAAGTGTGTATTTTTATCTTCTCCTTGCTACACAAAATTTTTGACATCAGCTCTGTATTTGACACGCTTAACAAGAATTTTACCATTAATTATTATTATAAGGTTTTCGACTTGATTCTAGTTAAAAATTCAATTAGCACAACTGCATATAAAATGGTACCTACTTTACAAATATGCCGGAACAGCTTGATTTTAAGTATGGATTTTAAGTAGCATTAAATTAAGTAAGAGCTTGAAATCCTAGTTTCAATTTGCAAAACAATTTGTCCTATTTTCTCCAGTTACCACTATAAATATTCAAAGTGTTGCAAATACGATATAGCCACATTATTAATTACAAATATAATTGATTTTGTAAACAGTAATTTGTATTACTGTACGCGACTTTTCAAATCTTAACTATCATTTTATGGAGGGGGTGTAGTGTGTCTTTGTGTTTTGATTATTGGTTTGGCGATTTTTCAATTTTCGCAAATTTTGGCGTTTGGCGGTGCACCGTTTTGGTGTGTCGCTATTTTTGACGTTGCGGCTTTTGATGTGTCGCTAATTTTGACGTTGCGTTATTTTTGTTTCGAGGTTCTAGTTTTAGTTTCCGCTACATTGTTCTACTGAGGTATTTCCTAATCTTGTGCCTCTATTGAATCTTGACTTTCAATTCCATAGCTCATATCTACCCGACCAGCATAGCAGTCGAAGTTCATGGCGTGAAAAGGTCTGGCCAGGCTAACAGAAATGCATCTAATAACATGCCGAACGCATTACCATCCCTCATCCTATTACGCTTTCAATTACTAGAAGAGGATCCCGTATCCCGTCCGTCCTAAATATCCCCCAGCATCAAGCATCACCCTTCTTAATTTCAATGTATTATTATTTGGCGGTCAGGGCCCACATCATCTTCAACATTTCAATCCATGATTCATGCCCACAACTCAGAAAACCATCTCCGTTCTTTATTCTCTATTACATCACTACTTGCCTCGTTCCATTTGGCACTGGAACATTTTTTTAGAGGGGAATCATAAACAATGGGATATACACTGAGCCGAGAGCCGAGCCGGGACTCCAGAGTTCTACTATTCTTCTCAGCCGTTTTTTACTTGGCTGCCAGAGTAGTTGGTACATGGGCTCTTTTTTATGCTGATCCAATCCAATTGCACGGTGGAACTTTGACTTACATTCCAATTTACTTTAATAGCCCTCCAGTCTCACTCTCCGGTCCCTGAATTAGAATGGAATTAAAGGATTTGAGTAATAACAGATTCTATTGCCTCTTTTCTCTCTTTATCACGGAGGAGTACAATGGAAGTAGACCTTTTTTAGAGAGAAGTATGACATAGGTATGCATGTCACAGGCGTATACAGATGCCATTTATTGTTATTTTTTTCTGACTCTGTCACAGTCTCTACGGTTGACATTCGGATATAAATATCCAGTTTGCAGAGAATGAAACCGAACCCGAATCCATGGGTTTATTTCATATCATTAAACAAACGGTCAGGCCAATTCTCAGTTCAATTTATTCAACTCTCCCCTTAACCTATCCCTTTCACACTGAGTGCAGTCATGTATGGGACTGTCTCTTTGAAGCAGAAGGAAGGGTTACGATTTTATAAACCAAGATCAGTGCTACTGTACACAACCGTGAGCCTTTAATTGAATTTTTGTAATGCCTAATCCCCAATATGGTGAAATTCCAGGCGAAGCCAATACAAACCGAGAAGAGGAGTTTATAATTAATTCCTGAGCAATCCATGCATCATGCAATGAATCGTACGATAAAACGACTACGGTTATGGGAAATCCCAAGGAAATTAGTCTAGGAGGGTTGTTTCAAGAATTGTGACCTAGCTTTGAAAATTTGTAAACCTCATAAAAACGAATGGCTTGGACTAAAATTTTTACCGCAGGTTAGGTAATATCTATAAACTGCATTACAGCAAACCATTGGACAGAAATATCCTTAGGAAAAGTGTTTACTATAATTATAGAGAAAAATGTCATCTAGTTTCCAAAAATTCACAAACAATACCATAAATTAAATAGAAACTTCTGTAACGATATTTTTGTCAACTTTTTTTTTGCCGAAACGTAAGTTTGACCTTACCCGTAGTTTCAACCCAATTCATTATTTTTTGTCTGTTAAATAGGATTTGAAAAATCGGCCAAAATGGATGAAACAACCCTCGTATTATATAAAACAGTGATGCCTCCAACGAAATGTATCTAATTTTTATTTGATTTTATTTATCAGTTGCATTACTCTCCAGTTTTCTGTTCCGCTCAATTCGCCATGCACCATATATACGACAGCAAATTACAGAATTCACAGAGATACAAGTAATTGCCATGTATGCAGGCAGAGGAGGAAAACAATAAACTTTCCAAAAATGTGGTTTTTAAAACACTCGAAGCCAATAAGCAAACAAGGAACACACTCCTGGACTGACATCAAGTTAAGTTAGAGAAATTCTGAAAGGTAATAAAACACGGGAGATGTATGTTGCTTACAATAAGGTGAATTGTCAATAAACACAAACTGAACAAGTTTACAAATCTTTTCATCTTTGTTTTTCCTTACGCTTGCTTGTTCCAAGTTCCAAGTTGCAAAACAAAATCCCATAAAATGGATTTCTGGAGGAGGAATGGAGAGAATGTACATAGAATCATAGATGGGTACTTGTTAGGCCCTCCGGCCCTCCGGCCCTCCGACCCAACTTAGGCCCTCCGACCCTCCAGCCCTCCGACCCAACTTAGGCCCTCCGGCCCTCCAGCCCTCCGACCAAGCTTAGGCCCTCCAGCCCTCCGACATTTCGACCAAAATGAGCTTCTGGAGGGCCGGAGGGCCATTTCCCTATCTCTTATGTGTTAAAGTTGCGAGACTGGCCCTCCGGCCCTCCGACTCGAGTTAGG
This sequence comes from Ceratophysella granulata, assembly GCA_034694905.1. Taxonomy (NCBI): domain Eukaryota; kingdom Metazoa; phylum Arthropoda; class Collembola; order Poduromorpha; family Hypogastruridae; genus Ceratophysella; species Ceratophysella granulata. Next base: position 11,124 of record JAQFYU010001474.1, read on the forward strand.
CCCTCCAGCCCTCCGGCCCTCCGACTCGACTTAGGCCCTCCGGCCCTCCGGCAAAAACAGGCCCGGAGGGCCATATGCCCATCTATGGGCTGGTACTATCTACAAATAGGTCACAAGCATTTGCCTTGTATCTGTGCATAGCAGATGTAGTACGAGATACATAATGCTCGTGTTTTAAATGTATGGTATGCTCATTGATGAAAATTCACAATGTACTTGGAATATATACAATTCTAAATCTATAATATTTGACATTTGCCCTTTGCACCATGATCAAGGAAAATTGGTTTAAAAACAGATAACGGAAAACCGCCTGATTAGGTTTCTCATTTAAAAATGTGAACAACGCTCGAAATTAATATTCCTTTCCGCCTGAAGATATACATGCAACTTAGAACTTAATAAGGTTCCCAAAATACAGCACTAAAAATATACTAAAATGTGAGTAAGTGAACCCAAGTGACTGTGCTCATGGCCATGATACGTGGCACGCCTGTTGACGTAGAATCCACGTATACAATTAAAGGTGAACGACCAGACCACTATACAATGCGAAATAGAATATTTCCAGACGGCGAAACCTTAGCCTGTAGCCTTAGAATAACTCGAACCGGCCCTGCATGAGCGGAGAAAGCAATATGCCAATTTAACTAAGTATTTTAGGTACAACGCTGTTTACAACAAATTTTACCAGCTCAGCTTAATGATTTCCAGCCATGAACTGCTGATCTCCTCTCTCAGGCAGAATTCACTATGGTAGTGTCAATGACCCAATCCACTGGAAACGACGCCTTGTCCAACTCTATTTGTGCAACTCTGTATGGTTTGGAAGACATGGTGAGTGTAATCAAATTGATGGGAAGTTCAGTGAGCGGGAAGACACACACCTCGGTTTCACTTGTAGAGACGAAAGGTGTTTAGGTCTGACGCCCTCCCCCATACTTCCTCCCTCCTTTGTCTTCTCCTCCTGAACACAAATTCCTGCTCATTAAGTATTATTGGCACGTCCAGCTCCTTTTTACCACCTTTCTCATTGGTATTCATCCGAGTTGAATAAGTTGAAACCGTTTTCTCCTACAGACCATGTTTTCTCCTTCTGCTTCATGGGCCAGGGCGGGAAACAACTCAAGAATCAAGAATGTGGAATGTAAACCCTCCTCCTTCATGAGATCATCCCAATTCATTCTCATCCTCCTTCCCTGACCCGGTTAGCAAATACAAGCACATCCATGGCCAACGCTCCAAAATATTCCTAATTTTTCAGGGGGAAAAGTAGTTTGCATCTGGTGGAGACCATCCCAACTCCCACATAAACCCAAGGCTCGTGTGCACTAGCAAACCGTCCAAAAATGCTTACATTTATGCACCAATAATATATTGATGGACTAAGATATCCAGCAAAAATCAGGTCTATTGAAAACACACGTATTTAAATTTCTAAAAGTAAATGTTTGGTTTAAATTTCAGTCCGCTAAATTATAAAAACACTATGAATGTTGAAACATGTCGAACTAGGAGCGAGCCGGGAAAATGCTAGACCGTTCAAAACGGAATATTCCAAAAACTAAATGCATGTGAAATTGCCAAGTTTGAACGAAAACGTTATACAATAGAATTTGTCTTAATAGTGTCAAAATATATGCAAAAACATTTTAAAATTGCTAAATATTCTCCGAACTTAAAAAAACATAAAAATATGCATAACAAGATGTAAATATGTGAAAAGAAAATGGGGTCTGAAATTCCGTTTTTGTATACAGGTCAATAGAACGTAGAAAACTGGTCTACAGATAGCCCATAAAGCTGAATTTGTGACCGTGTGTCTGAAAACTCAGAACTGTCGCACGTTAGGTAGTTTTTCAAAAAATTAATAAATTTAACGAACGAAATGGAAATTTGGAGGATATTGCTTTTCTAATTTTCAAAGTACCTGCCATATTTCAGTATGTTTGGCGATTGGCAAATTTTAGTATGGTAGGCTACGAATGTTGTGAATTGAATCTGATTTATCCCAAAAACAAGCATTGTACCTGAATCCAGAGACTGTCTACTTTCACTTTCAAAATTCTAAAACAACCTATCTAGTATGATGTCTGAATTTAAAAATTCCATACGAACTGTGTAAATTCCTAGGCCGCGGAACTGCGGCAGTCAATTGGCGTAGAACACTCGACCTTCTATAAATAGTCCATCCCATGTGCATCTTTGGCCAAGTCTTAGGATTTGCATGCTAATGTACTAGTCTGGTTTAGAGATTGCTTGTCGACGGGAAGTCCGGCGAACGGAGAAGGTTGGATTGGAAGAAAGTCAATATGCGTGAGTGTATGTGAGAGAGAGCTTATTATGGACTACATCCGCTCAATTTATGGACGTAATAAGAATGGATCCTAGCAGGGAACTCTCTGGTCCTGCCCATTTTTTTTCCCTACAAACCTCTCAGCTTGACTCTTGGCCTCAATTCGATGAAAAGTGGGAACTGAAGAATATGCCCAGTATGCCATCCACTTCCCTTCACGAAAGCATAAATGAGAGTTCTGGCTTCCACACGACTTCAAAAACTGGAGAAAGCACGGGCTACTTAATTGCTTTGTCACCATCGTATATTCCTTTTATTCCCTTACATTCTCTTAATATACACATATTATATTCATTTGTATGGATGGGTCCTCCTGAGCAACCGAACTCCATGCACCACTCAATCGACAGGTGAAAACTTGAAATCTACTTTGAAACAAATTCAACATAAAAATATTTCGAATTTCAAGATCCGGCTTAAGATCTGGGTTGCCCATGAACTCCCGTTGCTCAGTAGGAACATCCAAGTCTTATTTAGTGAATCCCAGCTCACATTTCCCCGTACAAAACTGGGCTAGAGGGACGTCGGACACGGAAACACATAGAATAATATTTATTGTACTATTGGGATAGGTCTACTTCTACAATAGAAGGGAACAAATGGGAGAGAACTGATTCTTTTTCTTCGTCTTGAGCACCCTCCAATTACTGAGAGCAAAGCGTCGTCACTTTCACTTTGACAGTATAAATACATTCATTCTCTACTATTTCCTAATTAAATTTCACTTCCTCTGGCTCCAACCCCATTTTGCACCAGGATTACCTCACGCCCTGCACTCCCTTTTGAATTTTAGAAGACGTCTATAATTAGGAGTGTATTTCCGAAGGTTCAATTTGGAGGGCCGTGAAGGAAATGTCATTAGGTGCCTGGGCTCCGGCTCTCGTGTCACTTCCATTATTGGCTTGGACTTGGGCCTAGAATAAGCCCCTCACTTCACCACCTATTTCCACAGGAAAAAATATTGTAATAGCTGAATTTCCACTTCAGAAACGAATGGGACGACCAGCAGCGCTAATGTATTCCTATGCAGCTTAAGTTCGACTCGAAAGCAGTTTAGAACTTGTATACAGCGTTAATAGGTTCGAAAATCATTATTGTGCCAAACGAAGCCAAAAAAATCGCAACATAAATACCGCAACAGTAAAATGGTCAGTACCCATCATATGAGCTTTGAGCTTTTTTTCCCCACTTCAGCTTTTTTTTCGCCAAAGCGCAAAGCAGTACCCATCATCTTGAGCTTTGGTTGAGCTTTTT
>JAQFYU010001475.1:0-14731 GCA_034694905.1 Ceratophysella granulata
GTTCAGCGGCCGAAATTGCGGGTTAACCGGGTATACGAAGCTCATTTATGTTCGGCGGCAAAAATTGTATTTTTATGCGAATTAACAGGAGTACATGAAGCTCATTTGTTTCCAGCGGCACAATATGTATTTATGAGCGGGATAACGGGTATTATTAACCACATCTGTGTTCAGTCGGAAAATTTGTTTTGATAAGCGGGTTAACCAAGTATAATTTGTCGCGTGGAGTCGAAATCGCGTCAGACAAAAGCGCGGTGGCAGGAAAAATAAGTTGTATATCGTATAAAAATTTTACCGCTATCTCAAATGTTATTTGCGCTAGACTAAATTATCTGACAAAATCAAATACTAGAATTATATGTACAGTTCAACATGTTTAACACACAGATTTGATAAATCTGCCAAATCGATGCCTCGCAAGTTATGAGCAGTTCTGTATTTTTTCAATTGACAACGATTAACGATTCAAGGCGTTATTTATTGTTTACTATCCTGACATGCAGGGTACCTTTCATGTTTCATGCCGTGAGAGGATTTGACCTATCCCATTTTCTGCACAGCTATCAAAATATTTTTATGTTTATGGGCATTCGTTGATGATTGATGAGCAAATTCCTTTCACTCAAGGCTAAAGCCACAGGAGCCTATCTATGCCAGAGCCAGGGTGTGGTTTGATAGGTGTTAAAATTGCATGTAATTAAGTACCACAGTTCCATGTAATTAATTTAGCTTTAAATTAATTTCTATTACGTCACACTATCCTCGGGCTGAAACATTTACTAATTTTTAGGGGATTGGGTTCCTTCTGTGCAAATTGTAATATTTACAGCCTTCACAGCCTTCACGCAGCGTTAACCCAAGGTAACTGGTTTCATTTTGACAACCACCCATCAATCATCTTCCAAAAGATCTCAAAATATGAAAATGAGGTTAAGCTAAGCGGAAGTAGCCTAAATATGGATCTTCCAAATTATAGTTTATGTGAAAGACACACATGACGCCTGTCAGTCACTCTCCATTGTTTCACCATGTGTGACGAGAGCTGGATGCTCCCAGCTAATTAGCACCCAATGCGTCCGTAATAGGCCATTAGGTTGAGTGGAAGGAAAGCTAATTCCATTTGGCAAACTGAAGCGGATGTTAGAAGAATCCAGAGTTCTTTTGTGTTTGTGTACTGTACTGGGATATGGACATTCCGACATGGCATAATGTGTAAATCCTTGTGTCGTCCCATTATTTCTAGTGTTTTGTTGACAAGAATTTATTAGCATGTATCTGAATCTATAATTTAGCTTTGTGGCTCTAGCTGTACTTCTCAGTTCGGGTTTACATTTCCGCAGTAATTAGGGTTGATGGACGAGCGTAGAAAGTGGTGTGCTAAATACCGAAGTGTATTGCATTGTGAAGGAAAATTCCATTCAACAAACTGAATTAATTTAAAGTACACATATTGTGTTTCCAATATGCAAATTCATTCAGGTTTCGACTTGGACCCGATACGTAGTAACACCAAGCATTCAGATTCATGATCCCTAGTCCCATAGACATAATTTGAAATTGCCCATCGATAGCGCCAGCTTCCCATACTTAAAAGAACTAATTTTCAAAATCTAAAAAATAAAATTGCCCTTTGTTTACGCTGAGGAAGGATCCTAGCAACGCAGAAATTTCAAGAAAATAGATGATCGTCAAGGCGTCAAAGCAAATGTTTTTGTAAGTAATGGTACCATGAAAAATCGCAACATTAAAATCCGTAACTACAAATGCAGTGAAGTTAAAGACCGCAACATTAAAATCCGCAAGTACAAATGTCGTGGAGTTAAAAACCGCAACATGAAAATCCACAATTACAAATGCCATAAAGTTAAAAACCGCAATATTAAACCCCACAGCATAAAATACCGCAACACTGTGACGCAGAGCATCAAAAAAATCGCATAACACAATCGCTACATTGAAAACCTCAACATTAAAACCAGTAACATGAAAACCAGCAACACTAAAGAGCGCATTAACACAATCGCAACGTAAAAATCAGCACCATGAAAAAGAGCAACATTAAAGAACGCAATAGCACAATCGCAACCTTAAAATCAGCGGAATGAAAACAGCAACATTAAAGACAGCATATAGGACAATCGCAATATTAAAACCAGCAACATGAAAAAATGGATGATAATCTCAGACATATTTTCAGAATTTAGAGTTTAAAACAGCAACATTAAAGAGCGAAGTAACACAATCGCAACATGGAAAACTGAAACATTAAAGACCGCATAACATTACTGCAACATTAAAACCAGCAGCATGAAGGGCAGCAACATTAAATACAGCATAACAGATCGACAACATTGAAACCAGCAACATCGAAAACCGGAGCATTAAAGACCGCATTACACAACGGCAACATTAAAACCGACAACATGAAAAAAATTATTATAATTACAGGCTTATTTTCCGAATTAGGGAATTACTGACGACTCAAATCTAATAATTTTAAGAACAATTTACAATCTATTATATTTTCGATAGAAAATAATTTCATTCGGCTCAATTCAGGTTCAGTTGATACGATTTTCCAAAGAGTGGGCGATTCTCCACGGACGCTACTATGTACTACATTATAATCTTCGACATGTTAGAAACTGAGAGCTAATAAGTAAATCCCAATTATTTAAATAGCATGCTCCAGATTTAGCGATGATTTCGTGCACTAGAATTCGTTTACTATCCTTTCATGCACACATAATTTCCTATTTTTACGTTCTGGACCTGATACGTGATGCAGCAAGTAATTCAAGTTTCTTGATCTCAGGGAAAGCTGAGTCCACACGGTCCGTCCACCTACATTATCTTTAACCGCCCATAAACCAGTCACAAAGAATTTTTAGTTGAGAAACCAACGCTTCCATTTAGCTACGATTTAGTTTCCAAGCTGCTCCACTACCATTGAACATTCGCAGCTCGTAGCTCAAATCACTTAACGACCCAACGTGTAACATGTAACACCTACTGTTAGTTGAGCCAACATGCATGTTCTTGAGTGTTATATGTACCGCTAATAAAATTTCATTGAATTTATGGGTTCTGTCCTGCTGATGCTCATCTGATCCGAACATTCCATTTGATGATCAGCTAAAGGCCAAGCCAATAACGCACCAAATCCAAGATGCAACTAAAGTGCATGTTGTCACTGACATTTGGACTTTGGTAAGCTAGTAATAAACGGAATTTAAAGCCACTTCTCCGGGATACTGTCCTCATAAAATACCAACTCCGTTACAAACTTTCTACAACTTTATGTAAAAACATAAATCAAACTGTCAAACCTTCCTTTTTATTGTTTAAATCCGTTATATTTCCATTTCTCGAGGTTGTCCAAACACATGAGCCAAACAATAAACAGGAACCGGAGGTGTTAGAGTGTAAACCATGCCAAGAAGAGCTCCTGATATTAGCACATGGCTGAATCAATGAGAATAAATCAGGGAAGATATTCTTAGAAAATCAAGATCCGTTTTTTTTGCAATATGACGTCAATGGAATCAAAGTGACAAGTATGACTCAGTGAAAAGAGAAAATTCTCGAATCTCGCACCGTGCCAACTTACAGTAATATTTTTTACCCAACCAGACAGCGTGGAGCCAACCCGTACTGTCTTTCGTTTTTTAAAGCCATGCACTGCATGATTGGCACTGTAACAGTTGGCACCCAGGTACCTAAATATATCATCATTATTGCTCGAGATAAGCTTCAAACTTGATTTCTGATTTTAAACGAGCAGGCCAGAACCACAGATTAATGACAGTGCTGATTTATATGAAGGAACCAAATGAAGCATGGGAAATTAAAATTCTGATTCTAGTACGATGATGTACATTTCGTTTAAATAGCTGTAGTTTCGGTATGCATCAGTAGCTGTTTAACGGGAGTAGAGTCAACTCGAGTGGATCTGACGTGAAAGATGTTCATTTCTGAGAAGCTATTCTGAAATTGGATTATAATTATATGTAGCAGCTGCTGGGTCATATGAAAAATACAGGTTACACGAACAACTTCTTCGAATTTGAGTTGAATTATGAATTTTCCGAGTTTAAAATACTCATTTAGATTTCAATACAAGCCGAAAGCAGCTACGAGCAAATTTCTGTGGACAGAGACAGGATAAAAAATTGTGAAATCACACTATATAACGAGCTCTTGCTGTGTATTCATGAATGGGATATGTATCACTCCTGTCACACAATATTGTCAGTGACCACTGTCATGGCAACATACACAATTATCATACGTCTGGATTCCAACGATTTAAAATATTGATAATGCTCCATTCCGTTACATAATAAATTACGTGACTCCACTGTCATAGCAACGGAATACAACGCTAAATGGGCTCTTAAAATTAGTATTTGCATCTTAAGATTTAAAAGAATAATGTTGAGGGTTAAAAGAGATCTGTACAGTACAATAGTGCATCGTTTGTAGCCCGCCTAATTATGCAAATTCACAACTCTGTTGTGAATAGATTGGGTAACTAGCTCATACTAACATGGTCAGTTGATGAAAAATATAACTTAATTATCAATTAATATAATGTAAACGAGGAAATAGAATTTGAATTAGCGTTGAACGGAATATTCATTGCACTTTTTTTATATAAGGAAGGCTGTTGTTAGATCTCTGATCTGAGGTTGCTAGGTCCATTGGTCCATCTCATCGCAATACTATAAGTTCAAATTATTGTTTAGTAATCTTAAATTGGCTACAATAAATCAAAAGTTTGTCTCGTCGTTATTATGCTTAATTTAACGCCGATTATTTTGTTAAGAAATTCATAAAACAGGAGAAAATCTGGAAACACAAGTATAGCTTTGTATACGAACGTCTTGTGCAAATTTGGTATTATTATGTATTCTATTGCTATGTTGAACCTTTACAATTAGTGTATTTTGTATTGTTTTAAAATGCAATTCCAGGTACCGGGACATTTGGGCGAGTGGTCCTCGTGCAAGAGCGGAAGAGGAATGATTACGGTGCCTTGAAGGTCCTGGCCCTGGCCGATATCCTGCGGCTTAAACAAGTGGACCATGTGAAAAATGAAAAGAGCATTCTAGCCCAGGTCAACCATCCCTTCATTGTCAACATGTAAGTGAGCCTTGAGCTGAAGGTCGTGAAATTTGAATGACAAGAAGGGTTGAACTTTTCAGAATGCCAAGAGGAAACCAAAATACGGATTAAAAACGCAATAGTTAAACAAAGCGACTGATTTCCAGGGCTGGGCAAATTACTTTCAATTATAATTTGAAATTATTTATGTAATTTAAAGTTACGAATTCTGCTTTTAGCTACATGTAGTTAAATTATTGTTAAAATGTGTAATTAAATTATGTAATTTCAAATTACCAATTACAAATTGTGGGCTCAATTACAATTTAATATAGGAGCATAGGAATATTTAATATAAGAACATTTTTTCAGATGTATAGGCTAGTGCAAGTCTGTCAGTTGCCAAAATCAGTGGCTAAACGATAAATAATGTATTTAAAAAAATACTTTATCTTGAGTGATACATGTTGATTGAAAATATGGAGCAGAAAGAGAAAGACAGTCAAATTATGTGAAATTGACTCAACTGTTCTAAAAATTGTAGTTTGGGACTAAAATGCTCTAAATTGTAAATTAGAAATTACTCTTCATAAATTAAATTACAATTGTAAATTAACAATTACATTTATGCTCTGAATTACGTAATTTAAAATTACACCAATTTCCAATGTAATTTGCCCAGCCCAGTTGATTTCATGATTTTGTCATGACTTTTCTTAGCCTGGAACAAGATTTTACTTTTGATGATGGGCCACTTCCAAATACCTTGCAAAATTAATTATCTCATTCATCTAATTTCTAATTTTCAGGAAATGGCATCACAGAGACGAATACAATATTTACATGCTCTTCGACTTTGTTTCTGGAGGAGAGCTATTTTCATACCTTAGAAGTGCGGGACATTTTTCATCTGCAACAAGTTCGTATAAAAAATATTAGTATAGAATAATTTCCATTCAAATTCTGAAATTATGATTGTACGACATGTGATTTCAGGTGCGTTTTATGCAGCAGAAATTATTTGTGCTCTGGAGTATCTCCATGGAATCAATATCGTTTACCGTGATCTCAAACCTGAAAATCTTCTTCTTGACCGGGAAGGACATCTCAAAGTCACCGATTTTGGGTTTGCTAAGAAGTTGGGGGATAGAGAAAGGTACGTAGCCAAAACTATGAGTACAATTTAATTATATAAAAATATATTCTTTTTTTTAATATTGCAGAAACAGATCAACCTACACTCTTTGTGGAACGCCCGAGTACTTGGCTCCTGAAGTGATTCAATCCAAGGGTCACAATAAGGCTGTTGATTGGTGGGCACTCGGTAAGACAAGATGGCGTGGAAAATACAGGGTGACTACGATGTATTTAAAATGCTACATTCAGTTGGCACTGAAAACCTGAGAAATTTGACAATGTTTAGTCGAAAATAAAACCGATTAAAGGAGTGCGAGAATTTGTTTCAGGTTCTGAAAGCTGATGAAAGATAATTTTTATAGATTTTTCAGAAAACATTGCAAAAATTAGCTTTGCGTTGATATGGACGAATAAACTACTACAGCGATTGCCATATTTTGCGCAAAATAGTTAAACTTAGCACAGGAGGCATTAACAGATTTCGCAAATTATCGCTAGTGCTAATATATATCCTCCACACCAACGTAATACTATTTCTTGCAATTTTTATTCTCAAAAAAATTGGAAACGATATTCCATCAGTTTCTAAAATCGGGAAAATGCTCAACCTCTATTAATCGGATTTGTATTTTCAGTAGAAAACTAATATAAGGTCATCAGATCATCTGTCACTCGAACTACAATTATCGTATCCACCTTGAATACTTAAAGTTGAATATACTTTGAAAATATCAGCAAATTCGATGATATCGGCACATGCGTGAGGACTGGTTTATCAAAATCTAAGTTTGATGATGCAATTTCATTTCATTTTATTTTCTTCAAAAATAACTGTTTGACTTATAAATTCGAAATTTCTGCACTTTAAATGTAATTTTGGGTCGAATTCAGGAATAGTGAGCAGGCGGTAGCCACACAGTAACCGCCCATGGTAACCACTTTCGCACGTTCCGGAAAACTTTACTTAACTTGCAGTAACGGGTGGCTACATGAATAGTCAATGGTGACCATGTACATAGTTTTCTCCATACGCCGTTTCCGTGTGCTCACTCTTCCTTGAATTAAATAGTAGATTTTATGTATTGAATTACAGGAGTATTAATATACGAAATGAACTGTGGCTTCCCACCGTTCTTCGATGACAATGCCTTCAGCACCTACGAGAAGATTCTTGCTGGTAAAGTGGATTGGCCCAAATTTATTGACGGTGTACCAAAGGACTTGATCAAGAAGCTACTAGTCACGGACCGAACTAAAAGGCTTGGGAACATGAAGGTAAAACCTTTGAGAAATTAAATATTAAATAGTGGGTGTATCAGAAATAACAAACCTTAAATTTCAGGGTGGTGTGGAAGATGTGAAGCGACATCGATGGTTCAAAGACTTGGACTGGACCGACGTGGAAGCCAGAAGGCTAATTGTAAGCTACAATTAATTACGCATTAAACATTGTAGTCATCCTGCTAATTCTCTAAATCTAAAACTGTATTGATTTAAATTACCCTCAACAGCCACCAATTGTGCCCAAAGTGACTTTTGAAGGAGACACGGGCAATTTTGACGACTATCCAGAACATGAAACGTGGAGAATGAAGAGCGTGTCAGAAAAGGATTTGGAATTATTTGCAGATTTCTGAAAGCTGGAAAAATATCGTCATAAGAATAGCACTACTGCCTTATATCGTATTGTATATCCAAAACTCGTCTTCCAATATAAATACCACGCACTGTAATACTTACTTACTCACTGTGTACAATTAAACTGAATTATTTAATTTACCTGATTCTAACGCCACTTGGAATTTATATTTGCAGTTGTAGAATTTCTACCTGTGTCAATAAGGTAGCTGGTCAATGAACTCACTCGTTTTCGTTTCACTACTACGAGTGAAAGTTTTAAACCTGGGATTGCTTCGTACAAGGCCTTTTTTTAATGTTTGATTTCAAATATGTGAATATTTTAAACGTTAGTTGATTTAATCAAAGCATTTGCCTAATTTAGGGATAGACGGAATCCGTTAGGCTAGTTAACCCGCTACATCAAATCTACATCCGAGTTCAAAACCGTGTCGATCAAGATAATCGGCTAATTAGACTACAAATCCGACCTTCTATCCCGGTGAGGCTAGGTTAAATTCTTTGACTCGTCCAAGTGGCGCTTATCTTTTTAATTTGTCTCGTAAAGGTTAGCTCGATGTCAAGCTTCTTGAATGGAGTAGACTGTTGTAACCTGCTCAATCCGGTAAAATTACTTTGGGTTATGGTATGGTGGTGTTACATTTTTCACTTTTGATTTCTATGTTGCATTTGTATATCTGGCCACTTCAAATCAAAGTGAAAGGTATGAAATGTCTTGGAAGTTGAATCTACGAGTACATGAGTCAATGCAGAATCCACAATGTCACGGAATTTTTATCCGGATTTAAAGAATTGAAAAAAATGCAGAACCTTGGTCATAACCATCTGTTGTTGAATTATATTCCGAAAATGTGTGCATTTGTGGATGAAGTGTGCCTTTTCCTGCTGAATTCGAGTTGTCTAACAAGACAAGAATATATTTTAAGGTTACTTGACAACCAATTGTACCTATGAAAAATATCGATGATCTTTTCACGTCTGTTAAGAGGAAATGCTCAAAAAATACGATTGATTAAAATCTAAAAATAATTGAATATTATTCGGAGAATGCAATGTGTGCAATTTTAATCTATTTCAATAATTTAATTTATCAATTTTCACTATTAAAAGAATTTGTGAGTGCAATTTTAATCTATTTCAATAATTTAATATATCAATTTTCACTATTAAAATAATTTGTGAGTGCAAGTTTAATCTTTCAATGGGTTTAGTATTTTGAATTTGATACACGGACACTTTAAAAATAATTTTGAAAAATGGACGAAGGTACCTATTAATTGTCACGTGATTGATTAATTATGCAAATTCACAACTATATTTTGACTAAATTGGGTAACTATTAATCAATATTCGTTCAATTTGTGAGTGCAATTTAAATGTTTCAATAATTCAATGTACTATAACTGTAGGTTAATACACCTGAAGTACTTTGTTGATTTAATACATTAAAGTATCAAGTATCAAACTTTAAATAAAATTATAACTAAATTTTATTCAGGCGTTCGGCCTGGGAAATTTTGGTTTGTTCCTATAATTCGATTATGTTCGTTCAGAATCTACAAACGAATCCTGATACAGGGCAGATTTTTTCGATTGAAACCAAGAGAAACCTTAAGGAACTGAAATCAATGGAAGAGTGGCGAGGCACTCCGACAGGCACGAGCCACCACTAATTTCCCTCTTCTGACTTCATTTTCAAACGCCATGTAGAACAGGAAGAAATAATGTGAGACAGATCTTTCCCTGGGGAGAAAGTACAAGAGTAAAAGGAGATGGCTTCTGATTCACAAGTCCTCCAAGATTCTAAAAATATAAACTGGTAATTCCCAAATATAAAACGTGTCTGAGGCAGTCTTAGAACCTATTCTACAGCTAAATTACTTAAAGAGAGCCCTGCCTGAATTGACCAGTTACTACTAAATAGCTTTTAGTATTTTGGAAAGCACATAACAATGCCTTTCATATCTATAACTTTCACCGCAAAAGAAATTAGGTATTTTCATCGAAATTAATTTGCTTTTACCGCTCAAAATACATTGCTTTTACCGCAAAATAAATTAGTTTCACCCAAAATGAGTTAGTATCACTGCAAAAAACTTGTTTTTACTGCAAGATATATTAGCCAAACTCAAAATAACTCGATTTTACCAAAAAATAAATTAGCTTCATTCAAAATAACTTGCCTTTACCGCATTAAAATTAGCCTCACTCAAAATAACTTTCTTTTACCGCAAAATAAATTAACTTCATCCAAAATAACTCGATTTTACCGAAAAATAAATTAACTTCACTCAAAATAATTTGGTTTTACCGCAAAATAAATTAGCCTCACTCAAAATAACTTGCTTCGAACACAAAATAAATTGGTGTCACCAAAATTTACATAGACTCAGTGCAAAATAACTTACTTTCATCGTAAATTGGTAGCATCACCCAAAATATGTTCCACTTGGTTAAATTAGTTTAGATAAAATGCTCGTAGTGGAATTTTGTTAGACAATTGCACTTAGAGTAGACATTCTAAGAACATGCACACTATCAAAATAATTTACATTGCAAACATTAAGATATACAGGTTTGGAAAATGTCGAAAATTTTTGGAGTGAAATTTTGCTGTCAACTAGCTACCTAGTTGACTTTGCAGTGATAATCAGATATATTTGCGGTAGGTGTATTCCTACAAAAACAGCATCACCAAAAACACGACGTTTGGATAATGTAGCATCAATTCCTTCAAGAATCTCGGTGACCTTCTCGCTGGTGAAATTCGTTGGAAGGCGAAATATGTATATGATAACATTCAAATACAAATTAGCCAACAATAGGCAACAATCAGCGAAACGTTGAGCCAAGATTCTGTATACCTATATAAACCTCCTCTGGCATAAGCACACGACACTTCCGTTTTCATAAATTCGGTTCAAGCTGTAGTAGCAGTCCGTACAGAAGTACAATATATAGTAAGACGTTGTGGGTTAAGAGCGTTACGAATTGAACTTCGCCAGCGTCACATCAAATGAGTATCATCCGGGTAGTATTCCTGTGTTCACTGAATGAAGCCTTCTGACTGGAATTAGATTATACGAGATTGGAGATTTACGTTCTTCCTACAAACACCAATGGATGAGGCATGGGCCAGACCATGCGTCCCCGAACCTACGTCCGGACTGCATATCACTTCTTCACTGTTCACGTTGTTGGCCGTCAGCAAGTGGGCTTCTTCTTCTGCAGGGAAAAGAGTATAAATTCGAGTAACTCGAAAAAGATCTCCACTCAGTCACAGCTTTGACTTCTTGTCAGCGTGTAGTGTGGCCCAAGTGTACTAATATTAACATATCAGATTGGAAACTGCATTGTCATAGGTCACTCGTGATTGTGAAAGCATATCTGCTTAATTTACGGTAAGTTGTGAATTTAAGTTGTCAATTTCCAAGATCGAAGAATTCTGAAACAAGTTTTCACAGAGAAAGCATAATATTGAGTTCAATCACTGACATTTTAGCGTTATACAACCGGGTGCGTGAACAGACAAGACACGGAATCCTCCGGCTCCAGGTAAACATTCAGACGTTTTATGGCTTTTTTTGCCCTTTCGTGAATCTTTGGTACAAAATTATGCATAATACAAACATTTCGCGTTGAATTGGGCATCGATTTGAAATTTTGAAGAAAAAAAAAGCTTTTGATTCGAATAAAAGATAATAGTAATTAACCAAACAGACAGCTCATGCGAAACCAACTTTTTCGAACTCATTGCACAATTAATATTAGCACAATCTAAAAATATAACGAACGGATCTAAATTGCCGAGATGCGTTGTGTAAATTAATTAGTAAGTTAATGAAATCAAAATTCTGAATTTATTCATAGTGAAACCATGAGGCAAAACATCCTGGAAAACGGGACGGACGAGAGTCCGAACCTTGTTATTGACGTTAATGATCCGAAACAAGAGATGCTATTACAGAACTACGCTGTGCGGACACTTGATGACTTAGAAACAATTAAAACAATTGGTAAGTTTATTCAGCTTAGATTTAGCTTCACTTTTAAAAATTCTTTTACATAAAAATAAATGCTTCATCTACAATTCTAAATACATAGAATATACAAATACAGCATCAACATTAATATAACAGAATTCTACATTACACAGCATACATATCGTAGCACGCGTTTCTGTTTTAATTTCTAAACAAACAATGCTGAATTAGATCGGCCCACGATTTAGAAAATTGTATAATTTTTTAAAGAATAATTGAGATTTCGAAAGCCGCGTGCAAAAGAGTTCCCTGATTTAACGCCAGTCGATGTATTAATTCTTTATGTGTAAAGTTTAAAGATGGTTAAGACAGTTGACTGGGCGATGATTGTGACTTTGTGAATCACACACTCGTTTTGAATTTAATCATCAGGTAAAAATTAAGAGGTTTTCACGGTGTGTAATGTATACTTAAATTAAACCTTGTTTAAAGGTTGGAGGTCAGGAAGACCTTCAAGAAAACTGAGAACCAGAATAATTTGACCTTCCATAGTTGCACACTTGTCCAAACGCTAGTCCGTCGTAAAAACGGATATTGTGTATGCAAATACACCTTTGGACCTTCACTAGTGCTAATTGAAAGTTTTATGCCGTGTCCGATCTTCCAATTCGACACTCCCTCTGACACTTAAGAGATACGCTAATGAGGCAGAAGGTGGATGAGGATGAGTTAGGACTTTGCCGGCTAAACTTGTCCAGACCAAACTCAAAGACTCAAAGACACTTAATACCATCGTAAATGAAACAATGGAACAGGGTATATGTTGCACGAGTATGTACAACTATGTATACAGTAGTTTGACGTATAGGTGAATTCTGGGATTTTAATTACAACAGGCCGACATGACAAGGTTTAAGTATGTGGTGGTCAATTTTGGTTTATAGGCACTGGTCGCGGTCCTTTTAAAGACGGATTTATGGGTTTTAGGATCGTTAAACAAGGGAAAGCTTTTGATGATATCCATAACGAAATTGTAAATTGTGTAGCATGTTTCTTGGCCATAGTGTTTTATGTTAATATTGTATTTATATAAATGTTGGGCAATTTTTTAAAATAGGTAATAGGGTCATACGAATTGCTAAAATTTTACTTGTGGAAGCCTGAATAAAGGGATGTATTAAATTTAAAAAAAAAAAAATAGGTATGTCCATCTTTCTACATATACGCTTTTCGAGAAACGATTTCTTTTGTCCGCCGGCATTGACCAACGGGGTATTGAGCTAAATTATTTATTTAATTGCATGCCTGATTTCTTGGTAGGTGGCGAGCAAAAGGTGTAGAATAGCGGACAAAATTGTATATAAAGTGGAGGAAATGTGTAAAATGGCTTGTTGACATTGTATTTTAAGACGGGCGAAAGTTTTATATTGGCGAACAAAAAATAGTAGGCCATATGTAATTCGCATAAGATTCAATATTGTGTCGATTCGGTTATGTCAGCAACGATCGACTGACAGAATCAATCGATACCAAGACATGAAAAAGCAGTGGCGGGCAAAAAACGTATTTTAAGGCGGGCAAAAGATGTATAATATCGAACCAAAAATAGTAAGCCATGTGTAAATTGCCATACGATGCAATATAGTGTCAATTCACTGTCAGCAACTATCGTCTGACAAAATCAATTAATGCCAAGACATGCATCAAGCAGCGGTTGCGGGCAAAAATGTATTAAAAGGCCGGGGGAAAATTTAACACGGCGGGCAAAATAATATTAGACCATTTACAATTTACATGCTGCCTTGTTGGACCAATTCATTGTCAGCGACACAACTCTTGAAATGTGACATATGCTTAGGTCAATGCGGAGTTCAAGGCGAATGTTAGAAAATTGAAGAACCTGGGGTTATTTTTGAAATTTTGGCTCAAAGTACACGAACGACATACGGAAGCACTTTAACAGAAAGGGCATTGGATCTTGAATCATCCTGAAAATCGAAAACCAAATGGTTCCATACGCACCACACGATGTAGACTGACAAATTCAAATCACCATTTCAGAGTTGTAAATCTCTAGGAATAGATCACCAAAAAAGTGTCCCATGCTGTTCCGGTCTGATAAAATATACAATAATTCGGTTTTAAACAGTTAAAATATGGTGAGAGGCGGTGTGTTGAAAGCCCATGCAAACCAGCAGCCCGATCATGCTTTGCTTGGCCTGGTCCTGATGCTCAAGATTCCAGATTTGCGTAAAGTTTGAGTTTCACTCTACAGAAAATAAAATTTTAGTGCCCATTCCTACATATTAAGTATGTCCCATCATTCAATAGATTTTAAGACGTTTTTTAAAGGAAGGTTTCGGAAGCGTCTGGAACAAAGTCAAAGTGTCAAACAAACACATGTGGGACTATTAAATCAGTTCGTTTTTTCTTGGATAGAATGTACGAAAATAATGATTTTGCATGCTGGTTGCATGGCATGGTGTCGTGACATGGGACGCGGTGTACAGAGATTGGTTCAAGTCGGCAGATCGACACACAGTAATCCGGTTCTCGGCCTACGCGCATCATGTAAATTTTATGCAAGAATTTTCTGATATGACAAAAATAACTAACTCATTTTTTACACAACATAACCTTGTACATCTGAATGAGCACCTGCACCATACCATCGCCCAGCGCGAATCGAAATTTGGGGAAAAATTGAGCTCAAGTAGTATTGATGAAGAGGAGACGTGACGTGACTCGGCGAATTTCATGTACCTAATTTAAATGAATTCGGCTAAAAATTAAAATTACAATAAAATTTAAAAACAATTCAGTTAATATATTTTAATTCCAGTAATTAAAAATTTAAATTACTAAAG
>JAQFYU010001476.1:0-14730 GCA_034694905.1 Ceratophysella granulata
CCATTAACTGTCATTTTCATGTGTCATTGACTTATACTCAACGCATAGCTTCTCGTTCACTGTAAAAGAAAAACAAGCTATTTTAAGTGAAAGTTAAGAATTACGATCATCGGATCTTCACATATTCCGCTTACTATGTACATACATAAATAACAAGAAATGGGATATGATATGACCTTGAATCTGTACAGCGCAATACAGTACTGGTCGAGTTTGTCTTGACAACGGCAATTTCCTATCTTTTCACGTGGCTAACGGCTAACTGTACCTTAGGTTATGCCCACAAAAAATTTCAACAACTGCAAAAGTCTAGCTGAGGAATTTGTTTAACCAGTGATCGGATTACTGGATCCTACTCCTTTAAAACTCCATGGGTGACGCTTTTTCCTCGACCAGGGTTTTTCCAATTGTTTGGCCTTTATTATTTGTGCTTGTCATATGGAACCATGACCATTTACTCGAGAAACAACCCTCGCGGTTTTGTTTCAGTTCTTGCTCCTTCGTACCCGCCAAAGCTAATTACTTTTCAAAATTAAATAGTTGGAATTTAAAATGTGAGTATGCTCTAACCTTGTAAAGAGGCGTCAACAAACCAGGTTTAGAAATTAGGCTTCCTAAAACTGGGTCAAATATCAATTAAATGATCTTGATTTGACTCACAATGAGCTGTTTCAATGAAGACAGAAAATAATTTATTATGATTGAATTTGTCATTCGTCACACCCGTAAATACGCTAATTTTTAATTCCGCACCAGTTCGAAATAATGCAAAATGGAAACGTCACGCTACTTTGTTTACACAGTGTAAGTTTAGGTTAGTAGTTTTATAACAACCAAAAAAAACAATGTTCAAAAGTAATAACACTAAAATATGGTACACTTATACTATACACATTGTCTATGAAGAAGCCAGAAGCCATTTAGAGTTAGATTCAAATGCATTTTCTAAATTACAAATTTTGATTACGACCTGATCAGAACTTGAACAAACCATACAGAACTTCGAACTTCTAATCCTGAAACTCATTTATGTTTCAGTAGAACTAGAACTGCAGCATATCCTGTGGCAGTTTGACGTTAGCAAACAGATCATCGTTGTCTTCGTCGTTGGATTTCATTTGCTTCTCAGGTCCGATTCTCTGTGAACTTCGTCGAGCAGCCATGCCTCCACCTGGTTAAGAAAAACAATCGGGAATAATTGTAGACTTTTCATACGCCACAGATGTACGTAAGGACTCCACGCCGCGGCGCTAACGGCTGTCCTTTTGATACACTTTTTCAATGCCAATGAAAGTCCCAAATTACCCTGCACAAACGAGTGGCTAGTTTTTAGTGCATGGTAACAAAAATACCTGCTTTGTCCTCAGCACTTTTTTCATTACGCTTTCCAATCATGCGATTTGGCCTCAACAAGTCCTGTTGTCTCTTTTGACGACTTGGCCCTTTCCCAGCTGAAGAACCAGCTCTGAAAATAAAAAAGCCAGATTGGAAATACAATTCACAATATAAAATACAATTCCATTCACTGCTCTAATGTCTATTTAAAATTTGAAACAATGTGAGGCCTGTTTGATAAGTGGTTGGACATTTAAAAAAACGTGTAACTTTTCACGGACTATAACTGGAATGTTCTAATTCTCTGCGTATAACCCCATAAGGGTTACGAAGTAATCCCACCGGTACCCCAATCATTTTTGTTTAATTTATATTTTTTTCAAATGGCTCGAATTTTCACGACTTAATTGAAACTAAATGACTTTCTGGTAAAGTCCCTATTGAGCTTAATGAAAAATTTATTGTCACTTGGGACCGAGTCAGGACTGTAAACGAGATTGGGTCATTAAATGGATCCAAGTTGACTAGTTGCCGAGTTATAAAAAAATTAAATCTCAGGTAAGCTGGTTCGCCGGAGTCGTAATGCATTTCCCATGCAAATTCTTTTGTTGTAAAGTTGGGTTTGCCAAAGGTACAGTACAAGCGATAATCGATAATATGGAGACCCTTTGTGTTTTAGGTTAACACTTAAGCCTCATAATCAGTGCAAATCTGAGATTTAAAAAAATAGGGGTCCAGGCTATGCAAACAAATGTTCCAAGTGTGCGTTTCTGCAATTTACTGCGTTTTTGCGTTTTTGCGATATTTGCGTTTTTTAGTTAAAATTCTTGGTACCTACTTGAAAAATCACAATTTTACCAAAAATTATTCTGAGATCTGGGGTACCGGTTACGGTACGGTACGGTACGGTAACGGGATCCTACTACTACCCTGGATCCTACGCAAGAATCAGAGCATTCCAGCTATAGTCCGTAAAAAGTTACACGCTTTTTACAAATGTCCAACTACTTACCAAACAAGCCTCGTAGTTGTGATACAGAGTTGCTCACTAGATATATGTACTACGTCCGGAAAACTACAACCAATTAGAGAAAACTAGAAGATTCAACATTCTATCGGTTTCAACAAACTCCTTGACGTAATAAAAGCAACCCTTTGTATTTTTGCTTGAAGATTGAACAGAGGGTGGATGCGATAATTATATATACGATAATTATATAATTTGAGCTTACGCATTGGATGAGATTGATTGGTACCCAAAATCTTCCTCCATGGAATCTTCGTCCCCGTATCTCCTTGCCTTAGAATCGAATCTTGACGAAATCCCTCCATTTGCACTGGATCCAGAATTGACTCGATTGAACGAACCAGAAGGATCTCTGGCCTGCAGCATCTTCTCCAGCTTCCTCAACTCCTCCGTGTACACTTGAAAGTCCTTGCTTCCAATGTCTTGAGTCAATTTGACCAATTGCTGGAGAACTTGAACGTTTTCAGGAAAATCCTTGTTCAATTGTTGATAGACGCTAATAGCAAGATTGTAATTGCCAGTCTTGCGATGACAGGCTCCAATGGCCATTCCCCATTTGGGATCACTGGGCTGAAGGTTTTTGCCATGGTCGTAGAATATGATTGCTCGGTCCGGAACGTGCTTGTCGTTCATAAGGTAGGACGCAAGCCACTCCACCACCCCGACATCCGATGGATTCAACTTGTAGCACTGCAAATTGGATATTTTAAACGTTATTTGGCATAGGGCAGCGCAGCGTACTCGCGTCACCGATTCACTTCAGAACCAATTGACTTACGTCGTAGTAGTACTGATAGGCTTGTGGCCTGTCGTCATCCAGTTCGTATAACTGAGCCAGTTTCTTCAAAATCCCTGAATCGGAAGGCGTGAGAGCCAAGGCCTTCAAGTACCACTCCGTGGCCACTTCGTTTTCACCCATGAGTTCATGGGTCTTTCCAATTTGGTAGGTCACGTGCGGATGATTTCGGACGAGAACAACTATTTTATGAAAGCAGTCCAGGGCCTCTTCGTAGAATTTTGACCTTTGGCTCATGAGCCCCAGATTGAAAAGTGCTTCCACGCAAGAAGAGTCAATGGACAGGGCTTCCTGGTAAGCTTGCTTGGCCTTCTCGAACTCACCTCGAGCTCCCATGCAATTCCCAAGATTAACAAAGGCGGAGGAGTTGTAGTAATCCGCTTCTCTTGCAATTTCACCATATTTCTCTGCTTGCACCAAGTCTCCTTGCTATAAGTATATAAATTATGTGTTCGTACTCACATAAATCACTCTAAAATCCAAATCCAAATACGACATGATACAGAAACTTACCAGATAAAATAGAAAGGACAAATTGGTTGCTGCTGCTGTGGCAACTTTGGTCTCCTTCTTTTCAAATGATTTGAGGATTTCCACAGCCTCAGCCAAGTCTCTTTGTTTCAGAAATACCAGCGCTTTGCTGATCTGTAATAAGTTAACTCCAGTTGATTATTTAAAGAGTAATGGCATAGAAGAAATGAAGTATTTCTGGTCTTTGTGCTTCAAACTGAACGATCGTCGTCGGAATACGTTCAAAAATTTAGTACCTATATGCAATTCTATCGCTGGAAACAGAAAATCAATGGTGCAATAATTTGAGTGGGAAAGATTCAAGAACTCCTTACTATGGACTCAAAAATTCAGCTGCTTCAAATTCCAACCTCCAATTTTCATGCAACTGCTATGCTAAACACACAAGAAAAACCAAACAGATGGAGTTTTCCTCTTCCGATGAGTTATGACATGATAACTTTTAATTGGTAAGAAAAAAGGTTAAATATTCTTTGTATTTCTGCAGAAATAAAGGCCTGCTTTTCTGGGTCTAACAGGCGGAGAATGATCTGAGCCTGGCATTCAGGTTAAGCTATTGTAGTATAATTGGTAATGCTAAAGCAAGGTAGGATTGAGGCCCGAGTACGTCTTTTCACCCATTCGCCCAGCCGGATATTGTATTTACGCAGAAGCTTATGATGCTTGTCCAGGATCTGGCTGTTCTGGAGGCTTTTGCAGATCCTGCACGGTGTCTCATATAGTTTAGTGTCAAGCAAAAACTGTAGTTGTCTGGAAAGCCTCTGCATTTTCGTCCCATTCAAACCGGAGAATGTAGTTTAACATAAGGTTTGGGACTAAAGAGGTACTGGAAACTGGGATTCTCAAGGTTTCGCAATGAAATATTCTACTACATTTGTTATGTGCAGAATTGGTTGGACTTGATGAGGCCTATCTCGGAGTTGGTTCTACTTGCACTGGAGATTATGCATTGTGCTCTAATGTTAACTGGAGGTATTGTGGAGGCCTAAGTCTGCATTTCTCTCAGCTGCTTCATGGGAGTTTGTAATTTTACGAACGGCAGCTATTACCGTAATTTCCTGAAATTGTTTCTCCATGCATCAACTCCGACATGCGTTATTTGATGAGCCGCAGGTAGCAATTTCCCTCATTATTATAATAGGAAGTGAGTTTTGCGGTAAACCTAACATATTCTAGATTATTTGGTAAATAGCACTAAATTCAACTCTAATTTTCTATCTAAATTTTAAATAGTAGTGCTTGATTCATGGTTTGACACGTAGTCGGTCTTCATATTTATCTGATCATCATATACTATCAATGCGCTTTTATATCTGTGAAAATATTTACCCTTTTACGCAATTAACTTTCCCTAGATATTGTGCTGTGCTGTATCTACTACTTACTTCAAGTGCGTGGGCCAATGAAGCATGCCGGGAGCTCTTGATGCTTTCGGTGACCCAACCATAACCATCCGAAAATGTATTTTCAATAACAGGAGCAATTAGACGCGCAGCAGACAGAACACAGCGCTCTGCATACGTCTTCTTTTCCTTCTCCAGTTTTCTGAGCTTATCGTTTTTCAAAACTTCAATCAGAAGTTGAGAGACTGGATCGTCCTATTTCAAAATATTTAGAGTACACCTATTGGTATTGAACTGGAAAATGGGCTTAAAAACGGATGAGTATTCGACTCACTGTCAAGGTTGAATACTTCTCCTCGTCTTCATCTACATCTAGCGGGATTTCGAGCAATTCTCGAAAACTGCGCTTGGTTCTCTCGGGATCTCCAGACATGTAGTTTGAAACGACGAGATGAAGCCCAGTTTTGAAAGTAGGCTTCTCAGCCATGATGTATTCAAAACTGGCAGCTGCATCTTCCGGATGATTGATACGCAGAAACACAACACCCATGTTATGCATAAGCTTCAACCTTTTTTTAAATATGAAATATTTAAACGACGGAATTTTAGACGCTTCATTTGATGGTCTGCTAAGAAAAAATTAGCCTACCTCAAGTCTCGATTGTTATTCGCAAGCTGATCCATAGCCATTCGGTACATTTTGATTGCTCTTGTTGGTTGATTTTGTTTCAAATGAATATTTCCCATATTTATTTTGACCTTGGCTCCATGAACGAGGAACTTGTTTTTTGTGATTGACTGATATGTGCTAAGTGCTTCAGTGAACATTTCACAAGCTTCGTACTGGTTCGCCAAATTAAATAGCACCTGCACATGGAGACAATGATATGCATATGCATTATGTTAGAAGCAATGGTCTCCAGAAATTGTGAGGCAAGTTATTTCAAAACTTACCGAAAACGAAATATCCCAATCGTGAGATTCTGCCAAGCCAGCTTGCTCTCTGAGTTTCAACAGCGATCTCTCCTTCTGTTGTGCTTCCTTCGAATGTTCTAGAGCTTTTTTGAAGTTACCTTTACAGCTGGCTAGGACCGAGTCTTCAATTAGCATACTA
Organism: Ceratophysella granulata; assembly: GCA_034694905.1. Taxonomy (NCBI): domain Eukaryota; kingdom Metazoa; phylum Arthropoda; class Collembola; order Poduromorpha; family Hypogastruridae; genus Ceratophysella; species Ceratophysella granulata. The sequence goes on from JAQFYU010001476.1 coordinate 6,147, forward strand.
ATTTTCTCTTCCAATTGCTTAATTTTTCCTTCAGGCCTAAATTCGGGTATGGTCGGAATCAAAACATTACTAAAATAGTTACTGAGTTAATTTTTAAAACCACGCCAGGTCAAATTTTTTTTTAAAACATTTTTTTTAAACAGCATATTAAATCTTGAGTGTGAATACATCAAAAATCGAAATAAGACTGTACGAAAAACGTCTTACGATTCATCAAGTTTCAATTCCAGACTGGGCGTTGCACTCTTGATTCCTTGACGCATAGGGTCAAATGCTTTCTGACCCCTACTCGTCGTATACCCGGCTCCTCGAACAGCGGTCATTGGTCGATTCACTCCGCCAAACTCCCCACCAATTCCTGTGATCGGCCTGGCTGTTCCACTGCCTCTGGTTACAACGCCTGAACGAGCCGTTCCTTGACGTGTGAACTACAAAATATTTAAATCGAGTATATTTATGCCGAGTTTCCTAATGTGATAGAAATATGATTTCAAACCCCAGCTGCAGTTCCTGTTCCAAGACGAGATCCCATTGCGGATCCTGGAGACTTCCCTCGACCAGTCTGAATCACCTGGAAAAGGGAAATAGTATGTGGATACCAACGTTGACTTGATTCGCGAGATTTGTATTAAGTAAGGAAAGGTTTGTATTAGCTAGAAACGGTTAAATTAAACACTAAAATACGACAACAATGCACTAGAATATGAATCAAGAAGTGTATATTTTTAAATACACATTTTCGGGAAAATAAATTAATGGTATCAAATCCAGTCATCCAAGGTATCGAAATACTAATAGAAACAAGCCATGACATTTATAAAATTACAAAACAAGATATTATTACCAAGAACCTCTAATACTGATAACAGAAAAACTGTCCTCAAAATAGTTTAAAAACAGTAAAATTGTGAAAATGTCCAAAATACGCGCAAAAATTAGAAAAGTATTAAAATATGCACTAGAAATTGAAAGTTGTGTCTAACTGGTGATGTAAATCGTTCCGATCTTTATTTAAGATATTTGTAGAAGCCTCAGGAAAATATATTTTGCATAAGAGCGTTTTTCGTGTACTGTCCTTGATATCTTAAGACATTTGGAATCAGTTTATCATTTGAATGTGTTACCTGAAGTCTATTATTGTAGCCCTTGGCTGAATTTTGGAAACCTTCATTATCAAATTCCAAGTCGCCTGTCGTGAGAGCTGATGGGTACTCATTGTAGCCGGAATACAGATCTTCCTCATCTGAACCCAATCCGCCCACGGCGTCGCCAAACTTTGCTCCGCGAACACGCCTGCTACTCATTGTTCAAATTTTACAAAACAAATTGTAATTTTTTATCTAGCCGAAATATATCCTGAGTAGACTCGGAATTCGGACCATATATATGTATAATAATCAGCCCAGTCATGTAGTATGTAGTGTAGGAAGCGGGATACCAAGTCAAAACTCGATCGTTACGACAAAATCGATCAAAGAATTTCATTTCGTTGTGTTTCTTGTCTCCATGGCGACTTCAGTAGGCTATGCATACTTTCCTTCTACTGGTCATATGCTTTTCTTTGGAATATGTTCATAGATCTTTCCAATTGAATTATTTATTCACTGGTTTTCATTTAAATACGACAATTTAGCCTATAAGTTAATTTGTTTTTGTGTTTCTTTGTTATACGGTAGACGGCCTAACGATTTAAGCCAAACGCAAGAGAATTAAGAATGTATTAATTTCCATAATCCATAATCTCCACGGAAGTCAAATTAATTATTCTGTACAAGGTTTCATCTCAATTTCAAGTACTAAATATCGGTTTTAAAATTTAAATGCTGATTAGAATAAATAATTCTTATAAATTCAAAAGTAAAGTAAAATGTGTATTCAACTCATACATATGGACTAACATTCTACATATTTTCTATTTGATTTAATTTAAGGTTTGAAAGCTTTTTTACATTCTTATGTATTACATAAACCATTGGACAACACATTGCTCCACATATTAAATGAAATGAGTGCAACAGAACAGCTTCGAATTCGAATGATAGGAATTACAAGTTGGGGGTAAGTTCGGGATGTTTTTCTGGTGGAAAAGCACACACCCTATCTGGGCTCTGAGAATTGAGGAAGGTAAATGTGGATCTCCAATCTGCCATGTAATCGACAAGTTTAATAATTTGTAGCCTGATACAAATGTGACTCTGCACTTGCAATACAATACTTCACACCAAGCTCTGACTCTGACCATTCTTTCGGGGAATAATAAAATTTAACTGAGATAAGACGAAGACGCAGTTGAATATGAGTACATGATTTCCTATGCATTCTTTTTTTACTCTTCATAGGAGAAGGTTAATAAACTTAGAAAAACGTTTAGTTTGTTTATAAACACTTCATATCTGTAAGACTTACGTGATTATTATTAGCGTGATGATCTAACTCCCATTAATTCTTGTGATTCATACTTCGGAGTCCAAATAAACAAGTGAGCCCAACTGAATCCAACGGAAGAACGAAACTGTCTTCTCATGATAATTTGCATTCAATAGAATAGCTGATAAATACTGGCCCAGGCTCTAACATCAATCAATCATCAGTCTATCAACAATTTTTAAATCTAAACTTAAACAAAATTTACTGAATTTGCAAACACGACGAGTTTGTAATGGTAAATTAAGTATCTATTATAATTATGTTAAATCTTCCGTCATCTTTTGTTATTTTTGTGTTGATGTAACATTTATGGGGATTCTTCATGTATTATCTGTAAGTCTATCTGTGTGATTCAATTCGTCGGAGTTCAATAAATAAATAAATATAAACATTCGTTTACCCATAGGAAATCTTAATTGTAGTACCTCAAATCCCATTCTACATTTTCTTTGGATAAATGTATTTTCACACAAACACAATTGATTGGGCTGCGGCCATGTCAATAAACTCATCATAATTATTATTATAAAACATTCGTTTGATTTTATATTATATTTAGTACTATGAAAATAGTGAACTACATGAAAATAGAAGCATGGCATACATAAAAATATATCAACTAATACGGTTTACTGTGAAAGGTTTAGAACTTTCATCTAAATAAATCAATCAATAAAATTATTTACCTAATTTTGGAGAAATAATATCCGTCCGACGTGTTTAATGCATGAACAAGCAGTAAAAACATAGCTTCAAACGGTTAGCCTTGTCCAGATCATTAAATAAGGTTAAGTAATTGTAAAGGTTGAGACTTTGAGACCATTGTTGAACTGAAGTAGAGAGATGGCGCGTTTCTTTCTTTTCACCTAAATAGCGTGTATAGGTAGTTAATAGAACATTACATAACAAAAGCTTCATTTGTACAATTAGTTTGATCGCCAATCGCCACGGAGTGAATATGTCCTGCATTATTGATTTTCTTTAAAATCAAATGTATTGACGAAACCGCAAGAATATACAGATGCTTCTGGTTTGCTCAATTTCAAACAAATTAGCAGATTGAACTTTATCCAAATAATCAAAAAAAATCGGCCAAGCACCGTTGAACAAGGACCATGATCAGTCAGTAGTCAGTAAGTGTTCGGTCAATAACCAGAAATGGGAAAATCGCTTGATTTTAAAATCACGCTTTTGGGCTTTAATATTATTAGAATTTTTCGATTTGGATTCTGACCAAGTTGCTCGGTCTTAACCTTGACTTTAACGAATTTTTTGAAGCCATTATTTTGGATTTAAATCTATGTCGATTGCGTATGTTTTACGCAAGGTCAGGCCTCAAAACCTTGAAATTGATCATAAATCATAACCGCCTGTACGTAAAAAAGTTGATTGGAGGAACTGTTGATGTTGATTATTTATATCCAGACTCGCTTCTTGCGTCGATTGCATCTTCAGTCCAACGCTACACTCATTCCTCCTTGTCAACACGATTTACGCTTTACGCTCAGAGGAATTTCATAAAACTTAAGCCAAAATGAACATTTAATGGATCGGCGTCATGCCAAATGTCCTGCATCCAGAAATAATTATTAACTAATTGAAAACAATATGAAATACTTAATTAAATGTGCATTAAACTCGTAATTAAAACTATTTGGAGCATGAACTAATTAGAGCGTTTTAAAATGCAGACAATAAACAATAAACGAGAGCGTTTGTGTCTATTCAAGCTCTATTGGTTTAAACCCGTCTTGTCTGCAGACAATATGCAATCTACATATTATATTGTGCTGTTCAGGCAAGCAAACCTGGGCTTGACACAATAAGGAAACTTTTTCTTAACTTATGACGTCCATAGTTCTGGTATTCGTAAAATGACTTTCCCTACCTAGCCTGGAACTCAATTTAACATGGAACAATAAAAATAAATAAAAAATTTAAACCTTGTAAATAGTCAAACAAAATTCTGAATTTGTCATCTAATTTACCGTTAATCAACAAATAAAATTGAGCTGAATACACGTGTATTTAGAATTCGTATAACGGTGGTAGCCATCAAATTCATTTCAAGAAAACAACATGCTCTTCAACTGCTTTCGATTTCTCGGATTCAATCAAAGTACAGGTCCGCTGGTTGCAAATAATTCAGCAATTCGTATGACACTATTGGTTTGTACTTGGAAACCACAGCTTAACGAGAAATGTAACTTTTCTATCCTGTCAAACGCATCAGGCAAAAAGCGCCACACAAAAGCGCGACATCTAAAGTCAGCTTATGGCTTAAAATATAAAATAATGAAATTATTTAATTTTTTTATTTTGAGGCTGGGTTAAGTTAGGTTAGGTTTGCTGGAAACGCTTTCCGTGTCGCCCCTTTTGGCTTAATACCTGTCAAATTCAAATAGCCGAAACTCGTTGTGAAAATCATGATTACGTAATGGTTGGAATTGTAGCTCGTAGTGGTGATTAAAAATTCTTCGAAATGATCAGATTTTTATTACGTAACAGGTTGATCAAATTATTGGGAAATTCTAAGAATATGAAATATGAATCTATTTATATCGATACGAGATGAGAGGATTTGTCATACGATGTCAGATGAAAAGTTGAAGCCAGGCATTCTCCTACAACTTACCGTACGTTAACTACTAACTACCATGCACAATAGTTTTTCTTCCCACTAGCCTGAGATGTGTATTGTGCCGGCCAATGGCCCTCGTTCTCACTGCCTAATCCGAGAATGCTGGCTCGGCAGTTTTTAAGTGTCAGGTTGAATACGAAGAATCCCAGGTTTACTGCCGTGCATCGGTGTCAATGAATCTAAACTAAAGCGTCCTCTCACTTACACACTCACCTTGTCACAATGAGCACACTTGTAGCTTCTCGTTGCCCACCGTCCAAGCCAAGAACTTCTAATTGTCGTCCAGAAATCACGCCCGTTGAAGTAAGGGACTCTCGCGGAAACATGTACCAAATTAGGGTTGAACCAGAATGGTTCTTGGAGGATTTTTCCTTGGAATATCATCGTCAGATTTCAGTGAAAAAGTACGATCATCATTTTGTTTGCTTGCCACGGAGGATGCTCAAGTCTGATGTCCCAATTGTTGATCAAGTCACCAAAGGTAATTGATTGGCCTTTCTTTAAAATCTGCAGGGCCAATATAAGGTGACCAATGCTTAGGTTAAGCACAACCGGCTGCTCCGAAATCTATTGAATCTCAGATCCTATTGTAGCTAAAGATGTTTAACGCTCAAGCTAGCTTGCGAAATTTCATTCATTCAAATGTCACTCAAAAAATGGTGGGTTAATAACTTCCACCTAAATACTTGACATATGTTAGAGGATGACCTATAAATTAGTATATTCTAGCTAATAAACGCAATCATTTACATTCCGGGGAAGATTACCTATTCGAGAACATACTTTGACTGATGATTTTAAAGGGAAATATGCAGTGTAGAGGTAGTATTGCTCCACCATATGGAATCAATATGGATGGGTAACATACATTAGCTTCATGTCCAACGGGGTGAATAAGATCTGATATTCATTCGGCTGAGTAATTCTAAAATCTAAAACTCATAACCGAACATATGCAGTGAAATGTTTGTTTATTTATCGTAGATTTTTAGCCATATATTTGGGTCGTTTCGTGGAGTTAAAAAAAATTAGTTCCATTAGTGACAGTTTCATCGAAAAGACGGCGTCACTCTAAAAACGGGTAATTCGGAATTCCCAATAGTTGCAAAAATTGTTTCATTGCGGTGACTCCAGATAAATGAAGGTTTTATTGTTGCTAGGAATAATCGTCCATCTACCAATATACAAAGTACAATGCTATTTTTTTTTACAAAACCATTTAAATTACGTTGTAGAAATTTGAAGAATGTTTGATCCCATTTTATTATAAATAGTTTCAGACTTGATTAACACTTTATCAACGGAATGTGTAAATACAGGAATTTTTGTTTCAAATGGAAGTCAAAAAGGTTCATTTTAAAATCCCTCGCCTTAAGTCCTACAGCAAAATCTTTGGGTTTCTCAACGTTTTTGATGCACTAGACAAATCCATGCCAATTACTGTGAAGTACGCACATACTTATCAATCATTTTTGCCTTAAGAGCAGCTTGAGTTTGGTATGGAAAAACGTCTATGGTAACAAACTTGACTAAATTCTTTAATTCATACCTAATCTTTTTAATCCGAAATCCGACGATCAAAACAAATATGTTGTCTACTTTTACATTTCAGGACAAATTGTGGAAGCCGTGAATTATCGGGAACAGGTGTACAACCGTCCCATCGAAATCCTTGTTGCCTTCAAAGAGAGTGAGGTTCGAGTGGACTTGATTCGGATTTATGCAGATAGAAGCTGGACAATTCTTCGGCTCAAGCAGGAAATCAGTCTTCAGAAAGGAGATGATGTGGAAGAGGACTGGAGTGATCCCACAGTCTGGAAGAAATTCGAATTGAAACGCAGTGGTTCCACTTTGGAAAATGAGCACACTCTACATGAATATTGTTTGGAAGGTATTTGTTTATCCATCCAATATCCAATTTCAAGTGCATTCATGAGTCTTAATTTAAAAATGAAAATTACAGACTATATATAATATCATTTTATTGTTCCAGATGATTGTGAAATAGACTGTGAACCGTCAATATCCGTTTTCGAAAGGATCTGGTTTTCCGTCAAGTCGCTTATGACACCCGCCGCTGCGACGACGGATGGAAATTCGGAACGGCTTAAACGCGGCAAGTCTTGAGAAATGGAAGTAATTTGAAGCTAAGATTTGTTAAACTCATGAATCTTCAACTGCTATGAAATATTTAAAATATTTTAATTCAAATTTTTCCTAACTTAAGGCTGAACTCTATATTTGTATTTGTAATATTGTTGGTTTCATGGTAAACTACTGGATTCGGCGTGTCTCAAATGTAATACAAAATACAACTAGTATATACTTCAATAAATGAAAAGTTCTACAAATAGTCTTGAATTTTTACATTCAATTAAATCCCATTTATTCACTTCTTTGTATCCTGAATATTCGTGAGCTTTGAACACATATTCGGAAGCATCTAATATTTTTTGATCTTATACTATTGTGAATCTATGAACTAATCATCCTATGGTTCTAGCTACTTAGGCTGGGAAGGCATTACTTGTTTTATTGAAACTCACAAATAATTGTTACTCTATTATAAGTGTCATTGGGAAGTGCAGTGCCCCATTTACAATAATATTTACATAATTAACGAGGTAGTAGTTGTTACTGCAACTTGAAAGTACAACGAGTGAGACAGAAATCTAATTTCTTAAAACTTCTTTCCAAACATTGGCACTAATAACTAATATATACCAATTAAGGCCTTGACCCAGTAATATTTAAGTAAACAAAAAACCGTGTGGAGTCTGCAACATTTAGCATGGTGGCATTCTGCAATGACGACGTTTTCTCATGTGTTTCGGGCACTTCTGTCCGTTGTTCCGAGGTTCAATGATGATCTCCCGAAATCTGACCATATGCCCAATGCCGCAGTCCACGCTGCACTCGGACCACTCACCCCATTTTGAAACGATGCAGTTCACCGGTGTTGGAAGCTCGTCTAGGTTTTCAGAGGATTCGGCGTCCGGTATAGTTCTGTACAGTATCAAATCTTCGTTAAGTACTCGTATTAAGCAGGTTAAAAGTAAGGTTGGATGATTTTCGCAGCAGCATCAACTTAGAATTATTTTATATTGCTGAAGAATTTGTCGGCGATGGTGCCATCTAACTTTATTTCATGATTCAGATTTCAGGCTTCAAAACGCTCGAAATTGATCGGACTGAGATTGAAGGTTGAATGCAGGAACAGTGAGCGCGCAGTATCCGCGGACGGAGAAAGTTACTAGGTAGCCATGGTAGCCGTGTAAAACAGTATAATCCACGAAGCGAACTCTTGAATAAAAGTTTAGTTTGTTTTTGTTACAAACTCTTCAAATTTTTGCACATTCGAACAATTCCTTACAATTCAATCACAGAATTCAGTACTTTCGTAAGCCATTAGAACATAAAACAATGCAACCTAGCAATCCCTATAGACCTGATATATTTGGCCGTTTTTTCTATATCTACATGTAAACCTCTGGTGCTCACCGCAAAGGCCCGCCA
>JAQFYU010001477.1:0-14723 GCA_034694905.1 Ceratophysella granulata
ACCGTTTACCCACAGAGGTTCATGCTGCCGCTCTAGTTAGGGGTAAGCAAAAACAAGGCAAATTCGCATCTCTCTGGGGTAGCCAAATGAATCTGTACTGTAATGGTTTTAATCATAAGCTATTCACTTGCAATACAAATGCAAGATAAGACGGTTGAAATAGTTTGCCTTTATTTTTTGTTCAACTCACCCTCTGATATGACCTTCTGCAAGTTAACCAAACTAAAGGCTGAAAGCTGAGGCCTTAGGCAACCAGAACGTGAAGTTACTCGTTTTTTTCCATGGCGTCATTACACAGTTTTCCCTATCTAAAATGACTTTTCGGTGCACACTACGTTTACGGCCAAACGAATGAAGCTAGAAATTTCTAGATTAGAAATTCGGAATCTGCACTCAATTCTACGTCATATCGCATATCAAACCATTTTCTAAAAATTAAATTCACGCGCGCAATTTTTTGAAAAAGAGGTGTTTCTCATGCCCTCATGCTCTAACTCAACTCTTCCTCTCATCACGTTCACTACAAAAAAATCCACCCCACACTACAGCATGCGACTCGTCGCTCCAACCATCAGTGCCTCCTGGAGGAGATCAGTCTGCTTTGTACGTGACCGTTACGTTGTTCTTGCCGACTTTAGCAACTTCATTGAAGCGAAGCGAAACGCGATAGGAAGGTCATTCGTTGACAAGCCGCAAGGAAGTATCTGGAACAGTGATCAACAAGTGACATGTTGCTTATGACGCTACCCCGGGGAGAGGTCGGGTCATCCCAACCCCCGAATGGCCTGTTTTATCGGGGTCGGATAGTGAAATTTGGCTTCCAGATCGCAAAAATTTCTTCCGCTTTGCGCAAAATGCCAGTTGTCTGTTCTATTACTTACTCCGCGCGCTTTTGACGACATCAAAGGCAAGCACGGAACAGGAACATTACTTTTCCATGAATTCATGAGTGCTTTGAAAGCAATAACGTCGTCATCACTTTCCAGATTCTGGAAAGTGCAGTCCTCCGGCTTACTCAGCTCATCCTGCGTGGTAAGATACAAAATCATAAACAAAAATTAGGAACGGGAATAAAAATAGACTGGGAGAGTCGAAGGACCTCTTGGAGTCCCTTTACCTTTCTGATTCTGACCGACCATATCCCTTTCCTTCATTTGAAGGGACGGGCAGAATAATATTGATACAGTAGGACGTAGGACGTAGGACTCCTCAAATCACGCATCCAGCTCCAGGTCTTAAAAAAATTCTTCGCGGCCGCCCTGTCACCCATCACGAATTCTGTGTAGCTACTAGGATCCTACAATTGGACTTGTTCTCACGCCATAGGCGAATACATAACCTGTGTCACTCAGATTCCGATCTTCTAGTCATTATTTCAGTAATTCTGAAATTAAAATAGTTAAGTTAATATTAATTAAAGGAATCAAAAAAGCAAGATGAGTGAAAGCGAAGAGGAGGACGGACCAGTGGTGAGCCTGACAGGGTTCCTTTTCGGGAACGTAGACACGAAGACAGGGAAATTGGAAGACCCATCAATTTTCGGTACAGACTCGGACAAGCAAATCAAAGCTCTGGAAAATTTAGGACTTGGACTCGGAGCTGATCTGACAGATGACGAGGAAGGTGCAGAAGATGAAACCGGAGTGAAGGGTTCTGAGGGTTCTGGATCTGGACATGGTAAGCAAAACACAGGTGAACAGTCAAATATAAAACAATAATGATGTGATGTTGATGTATCAAATGTCAAGTTATTTGAATTTGAATCATCATGCCTTGCTTGGAAATTCCAATCTCAATAAGTAGACCCTTGTAATTCTAATGATGCGGAGGCGGTGGAGAAGAAGGGCCCGCGGAAAAAGCTAAAGACTGAGAAGTCAGTGAATGTAAGGGCATGTAAAGGCGTTTGGCGTTTCTTTCGATTAAAGTTAGTGTAGAGCCGCGTGCGTGCGTGGTGCGTGTGTTCGTGAGGCGAAGGCAGAAGGGAGATAGCGATACCGTATAAATGTTACGCCGCCGTCGTCGTAGCCGTCGCCGTCAGCAGATGTTGATATTAATTTAAGTAACGTGTTGATTGTTGATCAGTCACATTAAATAGTTGTAGTGAAATCACTATTGCAGGTCACAGGCTACAGGTGCGCTTCAGCTGCAGCTGCGCACTTGAATTTAATTTATGTATTTATGCACTTTTATGATTTCGACCCTTAGCCTTGACCTACCCTTTTAGTCAGCTGTTACTGGGCATGGGCATACGCAATGAATAGTTACTCGTACGTAAAGAAAAGTAACACACTTCTTCAAGAAATAAATTTTCAAAAAAATTTCGATAATTACTGGGATTTCTGTAGCTGTTCTGATTCTGAATACAATTTTTACACCTGTGAAAAATACCAGGCCCAATAGTTGATTTCATTCAGATTAGTATTTCTAGAAAATTAATTGTCAAGTTCCACTGAAGTAAGAAAAGCTCAATTAGTCCAGCTGGAAAATATTGTGTCAACAGCCAGACATGCATGGAAAATCTTCCGTAAATTGTAACCGCGTTACGACAAGAAACGCGAGAAAAATCGAAAAATAGGAGGAAAAAAGGGGAGAAGTAGACGACAGGAAAGGAGAAGGGAAGGAAAAGAAGGCAAAAGGAGGAAAAGGGCAACAGAAAGGAAGAAGAAAAGGAGGAAAGGGAAGAGAAAAACTTAAGAAAAGTTAATTTCGGTTACGAGAAGGCTCCATTTTGTTTGGAAGATTTGGTAGAGTTTTACTTTACCGGCAGAGATTCTTTCTTGTAGGTAAAGTTAGGTTTGCCGAAACGCGCAGATAAAATAAAACAGTCCGTGCTCTGTGCTCTGTGTGTCTCCTGCCGGTAAAGTAAAAGTCAGCCAAAGATTTTCCATGCTTGAGAAAGACCTGCCAAGTGTGTTATAATTTTATCAGGAAGGTTAGAATAGAACCACCCTTGTGCCTTGCGTACTGAAGAATGTCAATGTATCTGTGCATTACACGCCTTCTTGACTGGGACCTTAAACGTAAGTTTTCAGTTTGAAAGTCAAAACTGGGTTGGAGTAAACGAAAGTGCGCCAAGGACAGGACACTAAATCCCGCGAGAGGTTTTTATCCATGCAAGTAAGTTAGGTATTCCGAAACGCGCGCTTGGCTCTGATTGGTTGGCGCACTCTGGTTTACTTTGACCCGAGCCTGGAATGGTGAATTGGCTAATTTGTAGAACTTATTCGATTCTGTATTGTGATTTGTGATGTAACTGTAAACTGTAACCACTTTTTCATTAAAATTGATGCACCTGCTGGAAGAACAAACGGGAAGAGAAGGGTATGAAATGGATATGATATGCATTATGTGATATACTCAGTCATGTCATGACATGACTCTTGGCTGTTTTGATCGGTTGTCAGTTGTCAGTGATGCAATTTGCGAGGGTGAAACTAAAGCTACTGAATTGAAGTCATTTCAAATTCAAAGTCTAATTACGAGTGTAATTTTATGCAAGTCTTCTTCGCCGTCACATTTAACTGGTTATAAATTTTAATTGACTATTCCAATCATCGATTTCTAAAAACGATTCAGTAATAAGTTGTGGAAATGGATTTAGTGTACCTACGATCCTTCGCACATCGCACGGCACTGAACTGAGAAATTTTTATTTCTAAATAGATACGATTGTGATATGCTTTGAGAACCCGGAATTTCATTAAAAAGAATCCAGATGGAAATATAGATCGAATTCTCGATGCAAAATTAGATACATGTTAAAAAAGACGCACACGACACTCCTTTCCAGGCACGCACGCTCCAAGTAATTCTAAATTATAAGGTTTTACCCCCAAAAACATGAATTAATAAATATGAAGGCTATCGAACTATCAGCGGAAGCGATAGTATTTTTTGGGCTTTACACCGGAAAAAAAGTAAAGTATTATATACGAATGTTTTGCAAGGGTTTGCTAGTTGCTATTGCTGTTGAAATTGAACCAGTTTGAACCGTGGATAGACAGACATATATTTATTATATCTGAAACATTTTTGGTCTTGTTTATTTCAAATGCTCTCTAATCTCTAAACCATAATCCTGCCCTCAATAGACCAGTTAAAGAAGCCAAGACAAAGAAAGAAGGCCAAATACGCGTATGATTCATCCGATGATTCGGATGATTCGGAAGATTCGGATGAGAATGAATCGGACGATGAAGATTTCTATCGTGATACGGAAACGACTGCAAAAAAGTCATCTTCATCTGGTCCAAAAGTAAAGTCAAAAGACAAGGAAGACTATGACGACATCAAGGCCGATGAAGCTGTAGACTTTTCTGACATAAGCGAGATGATTGAGGAGGAAGCAGTGGTCCCTGTACTTCCCACTCTATCTGCAAAAGTTACAGTTTCTAGAAGTGTGAATGACGACTATGACGATGACTACGATACGGTGGAATCTGCTGAAAAGGACAAGATCATGATGCCTCCGCCGTCCTTTCCAAGTGTTCCTGTTGCTCCAACTACTACTTCCAAACCCGGTCCAACCAGTATGACAATTGGTTCAGGTGGTGAACGAAAGTTGGAAACACCACTTGCTGCAATGTTACCATCTAAATACGAAGGTGTGAGTGTCACAACTCTCTTTCCAGACTTCCGTCCTGACAAAGTACTCCGGTTCTCAAGACTTTTCGGTCCCGGAAAATATAGTAGCTTGCCCCATGTATGGAAGAACGTGAAGAAGCGAAGACGAAAGCGAAAGGAGAAACAAGATGAACAGAATTTAGCAGGAAGTACAAGCGTTACCATTCCAGGACTTACGAGTTCTGCAAATCTTTCAGCTACGCTTTTGATGCCGCCGCCACCTCCTGTTCCTCCGCTCGTGGAACCTGAAGAAAGAACCATACTTCCATGGGATGCCACAAATGGGGTCCCTGACATGTCCATGTGTGTTCCTGATGAAGAGGTAGGTCCCTGATTCTTTTAGCGTTGTGCAGCAGCGCCGAATCTTGAGCGATTGACGAAAATCCGTGAATCGATAGTCTGGCCAAGGCCTAATATTTGCCATAGGATGTACATTAGACAAAAAAAAATACACTTTCTCAAAAGTCATGTATTGTTTGTATAGGAGATTTACTGTCGACCACATGAAGCCGTGAAGGGGGAGGACGAGGAAACTGTGAAACGGAAGGAACTGGGTAAACGAAAGGAGGACAAGAAATATTTGTGGAGACAGGGACCAGCAGCAATCTGGTATGAAATGGTCGGAGTGCCAGAGGAGCCAGATCACCCGTTTGACTACGGCTTTAAACTCAGGGTACTTACTTTCTCCGGGTTAATTATGTCCTGTCCACACCTACGGAGATATGCTTCCAGTTTTGTACATTCCAGTATTTTGTATTTCCATTTGTAGTCTCCTGAAAAGGATGACTCTGACTCACAAGACTCAGACAACTCAGATGACGAAGGAAAACGGAGATTCCAGCCTTCACACGCCTTCCCTGACGATTGCTTCAACATGGTAACTCAGATGGATTGGGAACAAAATATAATTTGGGATGGACAAGACGCCAAGATGAAGAAGATGAGTAAGAACAAGGCAGCAGGATGGGTGCCAAGTGGATCCAACAGATCCGCTCAAAATCTCGGGAAACAGCAGGAAATTATAATTTCGCCGAGTCAATCTCCCGTTCGAATTGGTGCGACGACTCCTCCAGTTGGTATTGGTAGTCCCACTCCTGGCAGTCCATCTTCCTCAAAAAGTTCGAAAACGTAAGAAATTTTTATTGTTGGATCGGAGACACAAGTCGCAAATTGATGATACTATTGTCAAGGTCAGGAGCTCACCTCACGCCAAAAAATTGCCAAAACCCAACATTTCCCCCCGTAGTTTCGAATTTTGCATGGTCGGTCACTTGGGCAAAACCAAACTTCTAGGATAAACAGCACTCGTGTACACTTGGGCAAAACCTTTTTTTTCAATTATATTTTGGCCCAACTCAACTGGTAAAAAAAAATCGCCTAAAATCAAGCCAGCAAATTGGGCCTGCAATAAATTAAAATAAAGTTTTGTGTTATTCGGTAATGCTAAACATGGGTTAAACCTCCATGGCCCTTAGCGACCTCTAGCTCTACTAGATTACGAATTTGATTTTTTTAGGGCAATGATACACTTTAGAAGTGAAACAAATTACTCAGCACTGCATGAGGTTTGACTTTTCTAAAATCATCTTTTTTGATGTACAACTCTAATGTACGTATTTGTAATTAAACCTTCATAAATTTCTCTTTTGGTTTACCAACTTAGTTATTGTTATGCTACGACCATTCTCGGTTACTGCTTTATATCAATTCTGATGATGAAAACATTTTGAGGCATTTTGCCCAACTGGTATGACAAAAAGATAAGCAAAATATCCGATTTGCTCCAGTGACCATTTCCCCAGTTTTTATGTTTTGGCCAACTGACCTGGAATAATTGTTGATTGCAGACACAGACACAAGTTGTTGATACTATTGTCAAGGTCAGGAGCTCACGCCAAAAAATTGCCAAAACCCAACATTTCCCCCCGTAGTTTCGAATTTTGAACCTTAATTCCCATTTGGCGGTTTGACGACGACGACCCCTGTCATTAATTGCAAAAAATTTAATGCACGTACGGTTGCGTTTATATCAATACGAACCAAACATACCCTATTCAATGATACATGAAAGCCAGCGACACATTATGAGATATGTGGTAAGTTGAGATGAGCCATTCTGTTCTGTCTCTGCGTCGATGCGGCATGCCGTTCAGTGCCTTTATTTATGAGACAGCAGCAGCAGCAGCAGCAACGACTGTGTTGTGTTGTGTGTGCAGTTATTATTAGACATAGCTAGCATGCGTAATGCGTAATGCATAACCATAAAAGCATACAGAATTCTCGATTTCACTCAATCACTATTTTGCTATAAATGGTACTTTGACTTTTGGTACTTTTATTAGAGCTAAAACCTCTGAAGATTCTGGAACAAGTGGAGGACAAGGCGGTGACACATGGTACTCGATCTTCCCTGTGGAAACAACTGAGTTGGTGTACGGAAATTGGGAAAAGGACATCATTTGGGACGTTGATAGCATGGACGAAATTCCAGAGCCTAAGGTTCTCGAACTGGATCCTAATGACGAGAATATCATTCTCTGCATTCCGGAAGACATTGATCCGAATGCATCTCAAAATAGTTCGGCTCCTGTTAAAGTCAAAATTCCTCATCCACACGTTAAGAAATCAAAAATCCTCTTAGGTAAGTATCATCTACTGCAGTCCTCCAGTCCAGAGCCCGAGAAGTTTAGTTTATGCTACCGCGTAGAGGACAATAGTAAACTTTTTGAACCATGGGCCAGCGCTCCACACTAATAGCATGCATGTAAAACCTGGGTATTTGGAACTATAGGCAAAGCCGGCGTGATTAATGTGATTGAGGAAGATAGTCCTCCACCTTCTCCCAAAACTGATGACAAAGATCCATACAACATCTCTCTGGACGAATACTACCAAGCCAAGCACACTGAACAAGCATTGATTAAGATCAGCACAAGTGGAAACATTATTCAGCACTCTACCCCTGTAGTAGAGCTTCGTGCGCCTTTTATTCCAACGCACATGAACGAGATGAAATTGCGGAATTTCCATCGACCAGCACTTCGGAAGCTGAGCAGTGGTCCAACATCAGTTGCTGGGCCGCACATTTTGCTGCCACTTACGAGGCATATTCTACGAAAGGCTAAAGTAAGCTTTACATGAACTTTCTCTTTCCGAGTTTTGAATCGTTCTGCATTTCAATCAGGATTAATAGCTATTTTCAAATACGTTGAATAGCAAAGAGAAGCTGAGAGACTGGCAGCAGGCGGTGGGGATATATTTTTCATGAGAACGGCTGAAGATTTCACTGGAAAGGACGGGGAGATTCTAATCACTGAATACTGTGAAGAGCATCCTCCTCTCCTCAACCAGGTAACATATATTTTTTTCTCGATAGTGTGATAAGTTATACCAAGCTCACATATTAAACAAGTAATCTGAATTGGCGCACTCACTATTGTGATCGTTGCACATTACTATCGACTAGGTCGGCATGTGTTCCAAGCTGAAGAACTACTACAAACGAAAAGCTGGAAAGGATGCCGGACCCACGGACTGTAAATATGGTGAAACAGTGAACGCACATACTTCACCCTTCCTCGGAGCTATGCATCCTGGTCAAATGATTCAGACTATTGAGAACAATATGTATCGATCACCTATCTTTCCACATGAAACCTTGAAAACTGATTTTCTGGTGATTCGGACAAGGTGAATTTTGTAGCTCGACAAGTTTCATTCCTAATATCTGGCTTTGACGCTAAGTTAATTTTTAATTTCATGTTGACAATAGGAACAACTTCTTCATTCGGAATATTGACGCTCTGTTTACTGCTGGACAAGAATGCCCTCTATATGAAGTACCAGGCCCTAATTCAAAGCGAGCCAACAATTTTGTTCGGGATTTCCTTCAGGCAAGCATGATACTAGAGAAACAGTGTACTTCACGTGGTTAACGAAGCATAAGTAAAAACTTTATTGTTAAACTTATAGTAGAATCTGTTTACAGGTGTTCATCTATCGTCTCTTTTGGAGTAGTCAGGATAATCCTCGTCGAATTCGTATGGATGACATCAAGAAAGCATTTCCAATGCACTCAGAAAGCAGTATTCGCAAACGATTGAAACTGTGTGCTGATTTCAAGAGAACAGGAACCGACTCGAACTGGTGGGTTATCAAGCCCGAGTTTCGACTTCCAACCGAAGAAGAAATTCGTTCCATGGTTTCACCTGAACAGTGTTGTGCCTACTTTAGTCTTATTGCTGCGGAACAACGACTTAAGGTTAAATGGTTTAATATGTATTCTGATTGAGACCAAAGAAGCAGTAAAATTGTCATAAAATCCCTAACCACTTCAATTCTATTCTATATTCTGTACAGGATGCTGGCTACGGGACTCAAAGTATTTTAGCGCCACCTCCAGAAGACGAGGATGAGAACGAAGAGAAGAAGCTGGATGATGAAGTCAAAGTTGCTCCATGGAACACGACACGTGCTTACATCCAAGCTATCAAAGGAAAGTGTATTTTGCAAATCAATGGACCGGCCGATCCCACTGGCTGTGGGGAAGGATTCTCATATGTTCGCATGCCAAATAAGCCACAGGTTCGAATGTTGCTTGTATAAATTGGCTATTCATTCATGTCACACTACGTTGCATCTTAAATGATAAATGATCAGAGAATCTTCTTGATTCTGATTTTTAATATTGTATTAAAATTATATAATTATTCCGCCTCTAAATCTAAATAGACGACCGTGGAAGAGAAAGAAACACAGCCTAAACGGATTGTCACTGGAACCGATGCAGATTTAAGAAGACTTTCTCTGAATAACGCTAAAGCACTTCTGAGACAGTTTCTTGTTCCGGAAACCGAGGTAAATAAGTAGTAAAAAATCTACAAGTACCCTGTATTTGGTTAGTTTAGTGGCTACAAACAACAAAGCCGAGCGGACTTTGCATGAGTATCACTGTAAGAAAGGGATACACCAACAGAGTTGTTAATTTTGAGATATAATCATGTTTTACAGATCCAGAGACTCAGTAGATGGGAAGTTATTGATGTCGTCCGAACATTGTCAACTGAGAAGGCCAAGGCAGGTGAAGAAGGAATGAACAAATTCTCGCGAGGAAATCGGTTTTCCGTCGCTGAACATCAGGAAAGGTATGCATTCTGAACTGTGAACCGTAACGCTGAATTTGAGAATTGTATCTACAAGGTGACCAAATTATTCCTTAGATACAAGGAAGAATGTCAACGTATTTTTGAGCTTCAGAACCGAGTTCTCAATTCCAGTGAAGTGTTGTCCACGGACGAAGGCGAAAGCACGGAAGAGGAAGAAGACATTGAGGACATTGAGGAGATGGGAAAGAATATTGAGAAAATGCTATCAAATAAGAAGACCAGTTCTCAGGTTAGGCAATGTGAAAAGACGCGGTAATAGAAAGTGAATAGCTATAGATTTAGTTCATCCCAATTACACTAATGCCCATTTCTCAATTCTAGCTTAACCATGAAAAGGAAGAAGCTGAGCGGCGAGAACTACAGCGTATGATAATGGGTGAAGGGAATGATGATAAAGAAGAAGAAAAGCAGCCGAAGAAAAATAAAAAGAACCAGGAAAAGATTGATGAAGATAACAATAACTTGCAGGGACTTTCCATGCATCCAGGTAATTCTATTTACTGTAGCACAAAATTTTATCCTATCATCATTATGTTTACACAGGACAAGTAGTCTGATCTACACATCTCAGATTCAGGTAGTTCATGCAGCAAACTACAAATCCATGTGGTGCCAAATAGGTGTTGTTGACCTGCCAATTCGTATAACAGTCGATCATGCCATGTTACGCAGCTTACACGATTAATTGTATTGTGACTAGTTTGGATATTTTAGGAGCGAACTCATTTAAGTCGTCGGCATTAGTTAAACATTGTTGATGAAATACGTCTAACTTGAAAGCTATGTTTTACCAGCTGTGAAATGAATGATTCTTCAGGTCGAGTTCTCAAAATCCACCGTACATTCAAAACTGCGGAAGGGAAGGAATTCACTCGGAGTGAAATTGTCCGAAAGTCTCACATTATTGACATCTACATGAGAATTCGAACTACGAAGGATGAACAATTCATCAGACAATTTGCCTTACTGGATGATCAAACGAAGGAGGAAATGAAGAAGGAAAAACGGCGAATTCAGGAGCAGCTTCGTCGTATCAAGAAGAATCAGGAGAAGGAACATGTTTCTCGACCGCCGACTCAGCGGAAGAAGAAGGTGAAGGCTAAACCAGAGCTGAAGATGAAATGTGGTGCCTGTGGACAGGTGAGGTTTCTCTCTGCGAATCACGTCTACTTTGCATAGAACACGGTGTATAAGTAATTTGACATAATATGATTCTCTTAGGTTGGACATATGAGAACGAACAAAGCCTGTCCGTTCTATGAGAAGAGCAATGATTCAGTTCCTTCTATGAATGTGGCAATGACGGAAGAAGAGGAAGTGGAAATTGAAAAGGAACTCACTGTTGATGATGATGAAAACTTAGTCAAAATTGATGGGACGAAGATGCAGCTTTCTGGCAAGCTGTTCAAGGTACTTCTGCGGGATATAGTTGAACGGTTTTTTCCCCCATAAATATCAAGGATTTATGATTATGACTCTATTTCTCAATTTAGCAAGCTGACGAGATCAAGCGACGGTCACTTCTCCTCAAGGTTCCCAAGGATGCCGTTGCAGGACCGAGTAAACTCAAGAAGAAGCGATCAGCCAACGTGGAACCCCATTGTGACTATTTGGAAGGGAAAAGTAAAAGCGCCAACCGACAACGTATTGATCCCATGGTCGTCTTGTCAAACATTCTCGAAACTATCATCAACGATATGCGAAACGAGCCTGACAGTGCCCACTTCCTATTTCCTGTCAGTCAGAAGGTGAGCACAGATTCTTGTTGTGAAAGGGCCAGGTCATTCAATAGTATTGTTTCACTAATTCCGCGATTTGCTTGTTCTCTAAATAGATTCCTCGGTACTATGAAATCGTTAAGCATCCAAGAGATTTGCAAACCATTAGAGAGAAGAATCGTGAAAAGAGATACCAAACCCGAGCTGAGTTTCTGGAAGATTTACGTCTCATGGTCGATAACTGTGCACTGTACAATGGTAAGTCTGAACTGCTGGATAATTTAAGTAAATTCATGCATTCGTTTAAGAATAAAGACATTGTTTGGTTTCTGCTGTACAATATTAGTGATTTTGAGAATATTGTAATTAGGTATCCTATACTTCTGTCCTTAGGTCGGAACCATCAGCTCACAGCAACTGCCGAGAAGTTTTACCAAATGGCAGAATTGCGATTGGCGGAGAACGAATCAAAGCTATCTCGACTTGAAAAACAAATCAATCCGCTTCTCGACGATAATGACAAGGTTCGTATAATTAATTTCATATGCTTAAGGCTTAAGCAGTTTCCCATCCACGATCAAAAATCAATGCTTCAAACGAAATTCGCATTTGCGTATGATGTATACTGTTCCCTCCTACTTAATAACTTTAGCTGGGTTTCGATAAACTAAGAACATAATACATACTACGAGCTTTACTACATACTCGATGCTCCTAACGAGTTATACCTTCAAATTAACCACATACGTTACCTACTTGACAGCGGAAATTCGCCTACATGCTGAATATGATTATGGATCGGATCAAGGTCACTCCAGAAGCACTCTGCTTCTTAAAACCCGTAAACAAAAAGGCAGTCAAAAATTACTACGAGATAATCACAAAACCCATGGATTTAGAAACAATGGAGAAGCTAATTAATGGTACGTAATCGCTTTTCTATTAACATACTTTCTTTCAGCGCGAACTAAAGCTGCCTTATATACTCGTGCTCTCTATACCCGAATGCTCGCAACGACTACCGCCGCTCCATGACTAAACATTCTTTTGTCGAAATTAATTTGGCTGTTCAATTCAAGAGGTTCAACATTCAACTCATTCAAAAGGTTTACTTTTCACTTAATTCTGACTATTGTAAATATTTGCTTTTTAAATTTTAAAGTTTGAGCTTGTGATAAATTATATAGCACACTATAGGTACTATCACAGAAAGTTATCGAATTGTACATAGTTGGACATTGTTTGACGGACCATATGACATGCGTAAGGCTTACAGGTATATTACATGGCAATTTTGAAGTGGTTATTCCAAGTTATTCCATATCATCAAAATACGTACTATCGTACAGGAAGAGACCTTCAGACTTAGGAAGTTTTGGTTTCATTCGTTTGGATTGGCTCATTCGGGCGGCAGAGAGGTCCAATGACTCGATACTAGTGCTTAGACTTTGGCTTGGGGTGTACCAAGAGGAAGCAGAGCTACCGGTCCCTGATTTTCGTCCATCCCGAGAAGAACTACTAGCCCGGGATCGTCCATGCCGTTGCAGGCTTGATGATGTAGAGTACCAAGAACTACTCCCAGCAGTACTGTTCCCCGATTCTTCTCCATTCAGACTTGGAGTGAGAGAAGATCCTGTCACTGCTGATGATTCGTTCAGTTCAGGCACTAGAAAGTGCATTTCATGAATGCCATGACAAGCCTCTGGACCCACAGGCACCTCGTCAACTGGAACATTGATCGTGGGAATTCCGAAGGACGCGGTGGTTCCGGGTTGTGGATCTTCAAACACCGTATTCGGATCTGTTTTCTGTTGCCGCTTCCGAATAATGTTCCCTTCCTTATCCAGCTTCTTACCGATCATGTTTTCCTCGTATTGTGCTTTGAGAAGCTCGTGATCCAACACGACAAACTCCAACTGCGCAAAATATTTTTGCTTAATAATTTGATATGCAAAACTATTTAGACAATCAGCTTGAACTTACGTATCGAAACCCATTTAGACTTGGGTCTGAGAGCTTCAGCCCTTTCTTCATGTACTCTGTCATGTTTTGGTGCAAAATGTAGTACCGAAGACGGTCTAAGCACTGGGGAAAATAAGTTGTCATGCATGTTTACCAAATTATTTAGTGTCTATCCTATGGTAGATATGAACCTACTTTTTCATAATAGGTTTCTCGAAAGATGTTGACCAAGTAGCAAGTAACGTAAGAGGTAACTGTTTCATAAACAGTCCGCAAGCTGGTCCTTGTAGCCTTTTGCATGATTTTATTGATCTCCTTAATTGTACGTTCCCAGACGTGAGGGTCAATGAGCTGCGAAAGGAAGAGAAACTTGTAAGATCCATTTCCGACACATGGAATCAGTATGTCTATTTGTACATAAACCGTATTGAGTATTGTTACCATTTCTGTGAGCTGAGATGGCATATCGTCAAAGAAAGCTGTGTATTGGACAGTGTAATCTCTTTCAATCACAAATCTCGAGTAAGGCACCATTGGGATCTTGTCCACACTTGTATTAACTGATGACGATAAGTAGACGCTCAAATGTCCATCTTCGTATTCGGATGGCAAGCCTTTCACAGAAAGATTTCGGACCTTAGACTTCCAGAACCAGTTCTCCATTTCCTTACGATCGAACTGTGACAAATAGATATGCCTTAGATTAAAGGTCGGAAGTGGCTAAAGCGTAGATCAAAGATCAACCTATGTGGATGACTATTTTGTATGATATAAAATGGCGTATATATATGTAGCCTACCAACTCCTTCTTCTTCCTCCAACTCTTCAAACTGATACTCCTCGGCATTTTGTATATGTACTAAAGTAAACACTACTGGGCCAAACGTGTCCAAATCTTGAACTTTTAAACACGTCCTTATGTAAATCTGCAATTGATAGAAGTGCGAATTAATAAAGCTTGGAGTTAGTAATTAATTTTAATTAAGTTCCGAGGTACTTACAACAATAACAACTAATCCTGCTTCGGAATCGGAATTTGTGACAAGAAAATAACACAAAACAGAAAATCCTAAATTTCAAGTACTTTAGTGAGAAGAAGAGGTCGACGTGAAGTTTTATACCAAGGTGATTCAGTTAGCAGCAGTTTTGCTCCTCAGACACTCGTCACGATGAATCCAGGGTCAAAGGTTGAAGGGTTTTAACTACTGTGAGCAACAACGGACCGTGATGAGTCGACCTCTACTCTTCGCGAAGC
>JAQFYU010001478.1:0-14720 GCA_034694905.1 Ceratophysella granulata
ACAAAATTGAAACCTCAAACTGTCCATACTCTGGGCAAAGAATCCCATTCCATCATTTCTTCATTTTACATCTTTTGGGAAAAATAAGATTATCAACTTTAATTCCAACTGGATGTTAGTACAGAACTAAGAAAGCCAAAAGTGCGGAAAGAAGAAAATTACTTGTGTCATGCACTACCGGACTAGGGTGCTCTAGGACTACCGTGCACTACTTGTTGACCACAACCATGCACTACTGCCATGCACTACGAAGAAGAATTCCAAAAAAACCAGAAGGAAGCGAAGGCTTTTTTAAATTTGAAACCACATTCTCAAGGTACCTGGATCGAAACAACTGGGATTGATGTAATTGAGAAGCTCATTGTCGCTCAGCTGAGAAATAGCATTGGCAAAGAGTCCTTGATTTGCCTGAAGATCCTCATTCATGAGGCTCATCATAGGTGGAGCCACAACCTGTGGAACCGTGAAGATTGGAGATGTTGGTTCCGTCTTCATCATAGACTGCGTCATGCAGTTCATTCCACCTGATCCATCGTTTCCGGTCATCATGTTGGACTGCGTCCTCGAGCATTGCATCTGTTGCATCTGTGGAATGGATGCAGCCGTTGTTGTTTGAAATAGATTCATTCCAGAATTGTTCATTGTTGGGCTCAGATGTTGTTGATGCATTTGTTCCGAGTACATGGTCGTAGTCGCTGTGGTATGCGGTGGACTTCCATTGTTCAATTGTTGTTGTTGGAATGATGATGTTCCGTCCATTTGACCGTTGAAATTCTGACCCATGAATGACGTTGGACCGAGATTGAGTTGTGGCTTCACTTCGGTCATTGAAATCAAGTTGTGCTGAGAAGTTTGGTCCAACAGGACTTGAAGTTCGTTCACCTGTTGTTCAACTGTTGTAGTGGGCACCATCATGGATGCATTTTGGTAGCTCATGCTGTTCATCCCTGATGCTGAGATGGGTGTGCAATGAGAAGGGACCGAAGCTGAGATTTGTCCAAGAGCTGTAAAATTCAAATATACCAATTAGATATCGTAATTGATCTCGAACATGGCCGCCGGCCTTCAGGCACTAGTAATTTGAATTTTACGCCACGCAAATGAATTGTAAAGCATTTGGAAAGTTTGGTAGACACTATTATCGTTGAACCGTCATTCCAATTCTATGGGAAATCATGTGAAAAAGGCGCCAAATTCAAAATTGTATAAGACAATGCACATTTATAGCGTCAAATTCAAAAGTGTAATAAGAAATGCACGCACAAGATGGCTTCAAATTAAAGAAGTAATAGGAAGTACGTGTTTAACGCCAAATTCACAAATGTAATGCAAAATAAATGCGCATGCTGTCAAATTCAATGTAATAGGAAATGAACGTGCATTGCGCCAAATTCAAAAATGTAACAATAAATGCGCGTGCATGACGCTAAATTCAAAAGTGAAGTCGAACTTCTTTAAGTACGAAACGTAGCACATACTTTGAGGCTCACGAATCAGGGAGTTTTGATTCTGCATGCCTTCATTTCCACTGGTAATCATTGATCCGCCATTAACGGACAACAGAGACTGACCCACTGTAAGTGACAGATTTAAAGCAATAAATATACAATAATTTTCAAGATCCAGAATTTTAAATAGAAACAGTTGAAAACTTACGAGTCATCTGGTCTTGCATGGTGGCTTGCAATAAATTCTGAGACTGTGTAGTCTCTGTGCTACTCGGAGCATTCGAACAAACGCCGTACAGAACTAAATACCAAATAAATCTATTAGATCCTGGAAGAAACCCACTACCAACACCATAACCGGGTCGACCTAAGGTCATTGAGTTAGCTCTCTGGATGAAGACCATCCCTGTGAACGATTATGCAAGCATGCCTTCCTGAACACATCTCCAGTACTAGCTACTGGAGACACACATCATCATCTTCAGTTTCCCTCAATTCCGACCATAGAACCTACGACATATTTTCGTTTGAGCCCAAGGACTCAAACCCGGCTGGTTGAAATCTTTCGAACCCTCAACCAATCAGAAAGTAAACCAATTTTACCAACCCCTGGTAAAAATTGGCTCTAACATGCTTGCGTAACCAGGTGAGAAAAAAATTCGTAACTACAAATGAGCTAATTGACAGGAACCCAGTTTCCCTGTAACAAAAGAAGACAAATTCTTTTTTTCCTTGAACCTCGTGTTTTATGTGTTCATGTGGACTGGAGTTTTTGAATGTACATTAGCGTCAGTCAGGTCAACTGTTCAGCCCAACCCTCCAACTAAATTCTGCACCCAAAGAATTCAATTCTGACTGGCAACTCAACGCTTTCACTCAAATTATGAAATTGAAAATATAAATTTCGCATTCAATCACAGACAGAAAAAAATAGACTTTATTGAGACTTGACCCCATACCCAGTTCCGTAACAAGTCAGTTTGTGTTCTGCGTGTCTTTACTTTAAATTCAGATTGGAATACTCAAGCCAGGACTTTACTCCGTTATTTGGAAGTGATCCAAGTGAAAACGAACTGTGCGTGTATGGAAGTGATGGATTTACGGTTAGTAGTGTACGTGAAATATGTTAATTTTGAGAAAATTAAATAAAAACTAGGCAGTCTTATCTCAGCTAACAATTGCATAGAAATTCTACAGTCTTGGGCAAAAAGCTAGTCGCTGCAGAATAGAGTAGGGTAAAATACCGCCGAGATAAGTGACTGACCCATCCAAGGATGTGATGCTTGTGGAATTTGAGTGCATGTTCTGTTTATGTGGAAAAAAGGTATTGTTTTGTAAAGATGCGGAACCTGGTCGCTAGGGCCAGTGGGTCGCCAAAGGGCACTGAAACGGCCTGAATGGCTGTCGAGCTGCGGAGTCGTACTACATCTCAACTTTACGATGCTAAGGGCAAAGAAAGGCAAATTCAATAGTCAGTTCAGATTCTGATCTGATTACTACTCACCTTAGATGACACCTCATGTTCCACACCTTCCCCCGGTGGAATCAGTCATCCAGACTTAATTCCGCTAATTAAACTCTACAAATTATATCTGCTCAACTGCAGCAGATGCAAAACTCAAATTTTAAATGGGGCATTTGGCAGAACATTGCGGCAAAGAGTCAAGACCAGTGTTTCCATCGAAATAAGAAATTCAACACATTTCTCATATAAGACAAAAGTTAAATGAATGAATATAATTTAATTACAATTCAAAGTACAATACTTCGGGAAAAGAATTCAAGAAAAAGACTGTTACTTTTGAGACAATCAGTACCAGTTTCAAAAAATCAAAAGTATAACAATTTTATAAACCAAATAACTACAAAAGAATTTATATACCCTGGCCTTTGACTCATGGATACAATTTTGCATTTCAATCGCCCTTAATTAGCCAGAAGCCAGTATTATTGATCATGCATTCCACAGACATTCACCCATCAAAAACCATACTCTCCCCGTCAATGTGTTGCTACAGAAGATTTGGACCTAACCTACGGCATTGAAGATTGAAAGACAACGAAGGTTTGGACTACGGCTCACGTACTTTTTTCTTGCATTTTTTCAAAAAACTTTAAAGTTCCCCAAAACGTATTGTGAAAGCTAACATTACCCAGAGCCATATCGTTCCAATTGAAATTCAATCCAACTAACTCGAATTCGAAGACCCCAAGAAGTGACTACCGACGAGACTAGTCGAAGATGATTGACATTGACGGGGACATTCACACATTCCACACCACTACATCTACACTTGCATACATGAAGAACTGGCCGTACTGTGCATCAAGTCATTGCATCTAAAAAACGAAAGTAACAAATTATTGACGTAAACAATTTAAGTAAATTGAATTTTGAATAAGTACATATGAAAACCTAATCAAAAAAAGCAGACTTGATGGACAGGTTACTCAACGAGATCGTGATTTATAGTTGAAATCCCATAATGAAAAATTAGTTAGCAAAACCACAGTACGCAAAATATTAACATTCACAACCTTCACAACATGTTTTCAAGTTTCCTGCATGCATGAATCTATTCATACTGTGTTCGTTGTGCTGCTCAGACCTGCTCTCAGGAAATTGGCTAGCCATAATTGTATTGCACATATCAAATGTGCATTAAGTACATACAAATGACCGGCCAACCCACATAGAACGGCTTCACTAATCTTGTATACGTCCAGTTTCGTTTTACTTGTTTTAATTAATTTAATTAGCTGGTACAAGTATGGAATGTTAAGTTTAAAGCTGTGAGGTTCTTTAAACCTTAAATTAAAATTAAAATCTCAGCTAAGTTACGGCCAGCTCTTTTCTAAATTGTTAAATATTGTAAAGCCAGTTCTACGAAGCCTATAAGCGGATTTTGAAAAGATTCTCACCATGGCTATGATTGGGTAAATAGGTGAATCGATGAGGCTCACTCATCTTACCACCAGACCATACTGCCACCTTGCATTCAACAGGGTTCGTGATCGTTTCATCTTTGTAAGCTGGAATGACGCAGATGAAGTGGTTCTAGAGGAATAATTAGATTTGTTAAACAAGGAAGTCAAATATAAATTAATCCACCGCAGGAAAATGGTTTCTTCTGAATTCCAAACATACCTGTTGCAAGTAATCCTTGAGAACTTCTGCTCTAGCTTCCCATAACAGTTCCCCTTGTGCAGTTTCCTCTTGGACAACGACCTTCGTGTCCTTCAAGAAGTTCTTCCCAATAATGAACAATTCTTGGCCCCCCTTGGCAAGAGATTGTTCCGAGGATTTCTTACAGATTTCGGGTTGTCCCGGTGGTTGAGCTGAAAATTGAAACATTCAATTTGAGGCATGGTATTATTGGCATGATCCAAGCAGTTCGTCGCCTACCTGGCCTGAAATGCAAATTCCAAAAAAAGTAAGGAACTCACTGCATAGAATTGGTAATGAAGTCGCCTGAAGAGTTTCCTCCATCCCATCAGCATTGATAATCGTGGTTCTGAATATCAATCGGCACCTGGTCGATTTTTTACGTGAAGAGGCTGCATGATGAAATGGGAATCTCTGTTCCACATCAACGTTCCGCTCTTTCAGAATTCCAACGCAGTCACAGCTACATAGAAAAGATAAAGATTCTCAAGTTAAATCAGTGTTCTTTAAACATTAAGTAAATATACACAGGTGATACTTCCAACATATTAAACACTGACTAAGAACTAAGACGTAGATACAATCAGGGTTCAAAGTGCAGGTTAAGGAGTTTTCCCCAAAGTACAACAAGTACAAATACAAGAAGCAGTCAGTGAACTTACCTTATCAGCATTTCTTTCGACGGCTCAAATTCAATTTCGATAAGCACAGTTCCCTCCACTTTCTTCTCAATACATGGAGTTGAACTCTTGCCTGTCACTTTGCAGGCTTGGTAAAACATGTGCGGGCTCACGCGACCCATGTCTGATCCAATGAAAATCTGAAGTGTAGCTGGTTTGTCGTAGCCAATTAATTTGACGGCTGGGAATCCGTTTCCTTTGCGATCCTTGATTGCTCCTCGAGAGCCTTCCGTTTGGTAACGAGCTGTAATACAGAAGATAATTGTTTAGAAATATGTTCAACTAATACTGGTATTCTTCAAATAGTTAATGTATTTTTTTGCAAAGCCACATGCCACATTCTACAGAAGGCCAAAGCTAGTTTTCAATGCTAAAGAATATTTCCCATAAGAATGCATTACGTAGTTCGTTGCATTTGCACTACCAGCTAGGATTTCAAAACCCGGAAGCTTATTCTATACCTCGATGCTGTTCTTCCGGTTGGGCCAAAATCTGAAGTTGAACTCGACCATCTCTTGAGATAGAAGATAGAGATGATGCCAATGTGGGAATGGCCCCTGGAGGAAGGATCTTCCCCAATGTGTTACTACGGACCGAACCACCAGCCAGATTCTGATTTTGATTGCGTAATTTCAATCCAGTTGAAGATTTGATTGGTTGCGAAGGAGTCTGGAAACTGAATCGGGATCTTTTAACTGGAACGGGTGAAGCATTATAATTCGGTGCAGTAGTCTTGGGATGAGACAATGGCGGCGGCATCACTTGAGATAAATCCACCATCGTACCTTGGGCTCCATCTGTACCGACAGTGCTGGAACTTGTGCTATCTGGCGACCTGGAATTAGAGCAAGCATATTTACTTCAATGTGCTACTTTCATAAATCAGTAGTTAAGGCTTCGTCTTCGCTCTGGCATTCTCGCGGCACATAATCAACTGCCAGGTGTAATTAGTGTAATCATAGTTTCTAGAATACGCACGGAATTAGATCATTTAGTATACGATGAGACTGAATGGGACATGAGCCACATCCCAGAAAAATATTTGTACTTTGCTGACAAATCCATGTGGAGCAAAAGCAACAACTAATTATTTCACAATTCAACTTGATAAGCAACTTTCTTAATTACTACTGGAATTTCCACTTCGAGTTACAATTCAGCGTTAGAAGAAAAATTGAAAATGCGTGAACTATTTCCAGTAACTTGGGCGGGGGCGGTAAAACAAAATTTTCCTAACTAAAGGGCTCGAATTCGACTAATTTGCGCAGTATTTGTAATACTGTATTATGCAATACTTACATGCTCTTCATTTCTTTTGAAGACGACACCATAACTGGTACGTCACTTGACAGGGCGTACTCGTTAAGTCGCTGTGTGTTGATTTCTTCTTGATAGAAGTCCTGGAAATAAATAAAAATGCATAGGATTTAAGATTATTGAATTTATAGCTCAAAAATTGCAATATTATACGAATTTTTACAAGCTGGAAAATTAAAAATGTCGCCGTATTATGTTAATAACTAGCTGCATATTTGAACATACAAGTGACGCAGGCACAGTACACAGTACGTCTATGCCGAAGAAGTAAAGCAGCCCATTGAATATTCCGGCTAATGAACCGAAAATGGCGCCTATGAAATTAATTAAATTCTATGAACATTTCCGCTTCTTGTGTCCCTACCTCAAATGTGATCTCATTTTTAGAACGTAGTAAGCTAAAACTCGTTATACTTGAAGAAAGAACATGAGAATTCAATGGCCTCGATATCTATCTTCCAAGGAACTGGAATTAATATCCGGTTTAGTGCAGTGCCCGAATAACCAGTGACGTAAGTCAGTCATGTCCCCTGGAACATGTCGTGTTAGCTCTCATTAAGGTGACACAAACCCTAGAAAAGTCAGATTCACTCTTGTCACGACAAACGAAACCTTTCATCATCGAATGTTGAAGCCTAGCTTGGAAATAATATATCTTTCTCTTAGAAGTCAGATGCCTTGGCTAGATCACAGTAGTGATAGCCTGCTAGTAGCAGCGTCCCATTATTGTATAGTCTATGACTCATGCTCAAATTATTAGTTTGCCAGCGTCAGCAGTTGAAATTTGGAACTGTAGTCATGACTTGCCATTAGCGTCAAATCTTCTTCAGATTCAGAAAATAAACCTTACTTCAGTCCATGCATGTGTGTATGGACTAGCATACAAATAGCCCAGTACTCGACTCCGTTTGCTACTCAGATTTCAATAATAATCGATTTCAATGAGTTCTGATTCTGAATTCGCGACTGTCCCACGTTCGGCTTGTCCTTGAAGCATGCTTAGAAATTCTTCTCACGCTTTGCCTACCGAATTGTTTATACAAGGGTTGAACAGACGTAAAGCATTTCTTGGTATTGATTGTGTAGCTCCACTAATGCTTTGTCAGCAATTTTAATAATTTATTGTTCTGTTCAATTCAGCTACGTCGTTAAATATTTTCTTGGTACCAAAAAAGACTACCTTAAATCAACAGACAAAACAGATTAGGAGCCAAGCCATCTGGACTCAAGTTATATCAAAATTCATCGAGGTATTGAATACTCAAACTCAAACATACGTGTTGACAGATTATTTTAAGTGCTGTAATTAGAGACTGAAGACAAGTCCTTAATTTGAGGTAGTATGCAATTACTTTGATGTACCGAAAAACGGCCAATTATTGAATTTAATGGGACCACAAGCTACAGTAGTAAAACATGGACATTCAGAGCATCGAAAATCGATTTAGACATGTTCCATGAAAATTAGCGAAATGTCAGGCATTATCACAAGATACAAAACGTTTTAGTTGTTTGTTGCAACTTTGAAAAGAATATAATTTTAGAAACCACAGAATAGAAATCCTGATTTTTTTCCCCTGCGCCTCGTGACTATTCTTCAATTCGGACTTAATTTCATGAAGAAAATGCACACCGGCGTTTGGCCTTTCATCCAAATTCTTGTTACATGCGCCGCATGCAAATTAGCATGCCTACCAATACCAATTCCAATCGATATTACCTACGGTAAACTATCTAGCATGGACATGGACATACATAGTTTGCTTTGTTGTCTGGGGTTGGTTGCCTAATCTTGGTATTGTTTTATAAGCCGAATTGGTAGGCGTGTGCAAATATTTATCTACTACTACTGTTAGATGACATGCATTATGCACGGGATTCTATCTATGCAGACCTCCAGCCATATTCTAGATCCGCAATTCAACATGTTAAGTTTTATCAGGATAAAGTTCATTAATGACGAGCAGATCTGAGATTCAAATGAATAATGAATGACGGCTGTTAAACGAGAATCCCCGAACTGAGCAATACTCTAGGTCTTGACGCACATGTGTACAGTAACATACAAGAATCACATCCGTGAAGTTTACTTGCCAATCAAAAGAATCAATCGGCAGACAGATGTGTTATATCTTTATGAATGAATGAGGCCAGGGCAATAGCTTGTAAGGAAATTTTTAGTTTAAATATGTTTTATGGAATTATAGAATGCAACAAAATCTCAATTTTTGATTTTCATTCAGTCGCATAAATTAAAGTCAATTTCAAGGCTGCCGGCATTGAAACTTGAAACCACGAACTGTTAAATCATACAGGAAAATCTGTACTTACTACATGTTCATCAAAAAAATACGTTAAAACCTGACAACCTGCCGCGCTCCACGAAACATCACACGTACATTTATTTTGCACATACGTAAATTCTACATATTTTGCTTACAACAACTTTTTTGCAACTCAGACATTTTTGCATCAGAACAGCGACTTGGATCATTTCAGAGCCACCAGCAGAGGTTCCTGGCCTAGCGTGACGCAATCAGAAGAGAAATATAAATAAATTACTCATGTATTTATGCAGTTCCGTACTTATTAGCAATAATTCCAATTTCGAATACTTGGCTCAAAATCCACTCCGAATTTCAAGTGCCTATTTAGCACGCAAGGATGAGACTTGAGAACGTTATCCTGGACCCAAACTACGCACGTAAATCCAGGATGCACAATTAACCAAGGCGCTAACATGTATTAGTCATACTTAGATGCTCCCAAATTTGCAACGCAAATTCTTTTAATGCATTGTAGTGGGCAAGGTTCATAAGTCATTAGTCAAAGAATTACGTAGGTGTACACTGTGTTTTAGCATTGAACAAACAACAATACCATTAAAAATTAAAATACCGCCATTCCAACTGAAAAGCCAGCATTTACTGTTTCAAATTTCATTCACAGACACTTGTTAGAGCAATATTGACAACAAAATTTATTTCGCTAAAAGGAAGACACGTAAATTTTGCCACGAACCCTGGACGTGATCTGGTTAAAAGATCTAATTGTTTGTTAATACTTTCCTTGTCCCGTGGTTCAAGCTTAACATAAATTCTTATACACGATAATCCAATAAACTCAAGAATTTCAAGCGCACGACCCGAGCCACACCTCCTAAAATTATTCGTTGCAAATCATTGGACATTGGACTGGTGCCTCAGTCGACCACAAGCACAAGCTCTACAGGTTTAATTGTAATTGTTATAAACGGACAAACAGTGTGCGGAATCATGTGCCTCTCTTTCGTGTGCCACCACACAATTGACCTGATCCCACAAAGCGTGACATAAATTAGCATTAAAGTAACGTTGGTATTTGTTCAGGAAGAAAGCATTTTATATTTTAACAATGCGGGCATCCGAAATCACAGACTGCACTCTATTTGCTGTAAGCTGAACAACAGCTGAGCGGTTAGCTGGGACAGCACTCTAGTCAATAGTTAATCGATAGTCATGAATAATTCCAAAGTTCCTCGAATTGCACATCGCTACATGAAACATGGAATGTGTTCATGCCGTGAGCTAGTGTATATTGCAAATTGCAACTCGTGTGCTAGTGGACAAACATGCACAACAAAAGTCTTCCAAATAATCCTTCTGCACAGAGACCAGAAGAAAAGATGATACGGCTGTGACGGACTCAATGAAATTATAAAATTACGACTGCATTGGAATATGCATAGACACATACACAAAAGTACAACACTATAAGAGTGTAAATATTAGATTAGTCAAAGCCAGACCAAGCCAGCCAAATACCATGTCCAAGTAGAACTTTACATCATAGAAAAACTTGACCTTGCCCATGAAATGGGATTGCCAATGCCGATTGACACAACACCGTAATACATAATGATGATTGTGAGTTTACAAGCGGCTAGAAGCTAATGTTCGCTACCTAAATCAACCTGCTCCATACGTTTCTCAATGTCATTTGGCGGTGAACCTTATAGCATGTGCCTGGTAATTGGTAATTGGGCATCGCCTTGCCTCCTTTCTAAACTGATACTTTGTCGAGTTTAAAGCTAGTTCATAGCTGGCCCTAATGATCATGTACCTGAATTGAACGCTGTACCTTGCAATTGCAGTCAAAGAACTGTTAGCTGATTAATTGCGCATTAAAGTCCCTTTATCTAGTCTAGTCCAGTAGCTATTGATATCGTGATTGTGTACCGTGGACCAAGTATCGCAAATCGCAACCAATTTCCCGAACAATGAAAATGTAACGTGTCCTGCCTCACGTCAAGTCTTCGAAAATAGTATCTATGTATTACAGTGATATGAATCAATTACTTACTGATAGCTTGTAGTAGAGACGTGTGCAAATGCAAATTGCAACATGAAACCAGTAAATACACGTATTTAATAGGATATTTTAATCGAAAATTGCGATTTTTGGTCGTCTGCGCAATGTTACGTCCAATTTCCGAAATCTAAGCGTTCCGTGTTTCTCATCCAGTCAGTAGTGAATTAATTTCGAAATGGTTGCAGTTTTGCACAACGTCAAACGTCAAATTTTCAAAAAAGGAGTAGAAAGTAAAAATGTTGAAATATTGGATCAATGAGAAACTTGACAAAATTTTGCGAACTTTGATATTGGTTGAGCTGAACACGTACAATCAAATGAAAAATCGCAAATATATTCAATTCAATGCAAAACAACATCAGGATTCGAGCTTCCCATGGCCTACGGTGACCATAAGATTATGTTAATAGATTTGGTGTGTCAACGAACGAGGACACAAACAAATTACAAACGCGTTTTAAGAATTCATGATTACAATATATTCAACTACAAAGGTCTTATTACTATCTCTCTTCGCCATTCGCCATTCGCCATGTCTGCACTACTAACACGTCCCACTACTGGTTCCTGGCTACAACAAGTACGCGCGAATAATATTATTGTAAAGCCAATGCCAACCACACGTGTGCGGCTTGAACCTTTGTACCGACCTCGTATCATTAATCTGAAACAAAAAAAAGGCCAACCATGGGGTCCAAAACAATAAGTTGTTTACAACGATGTGCAATAAATATGTAAATTGAATTTTGAGTGACTACTTTGATCAACACTTCACTTCCCTACGTACTTCCTGCCCATAAGCATACGTTTAAATCCCAATGAAACATACATAAACAAAACAAAAGAGAAACAAGGGTTGTCCGATAATTTTCGTTGTTTGAGTTTGGGGCAAACTGAGAATAGCTGTTCGGTTCCGTACCATTACATTTTAAGTGGCATCAACTATGTATGTATAATGCTTAATTTAAGCCCAAGCAGTGTGAACAGACTTATTGATCTTTGCCAGAGTTCAACTTTGAACTCCGTGAGCTGCTTACAAATTATAGCACACAGATTAGAATGCGCCATCTGAATACAAAAAACTGCATATCCTCGTGTAGCTAAGACAGAGACAGAGATTACGAAACGTAATAATTTTTTAAAAAAAAATTCCACTCATTTGTAGAACAAAGTTCAATATCTCATTATCTGTCCAGCCCTCACAAACATGCTAAACAACATGCTCATTAGCTAACATCCAATTTCTAAATGTCGCTTAGTTTTACACATCCAGCTTTACTCGAAAGGATTATATTAAAAGCCATACGCTTTTTTATTTATAAATTCCTGTTCAGCTTAGTCACTCCAGTCAATTCAACATAAATACGCCGTTATAAAAACATTAATATTATGATAGACACTTCCAATGAAATATGTGTTTATTTACAATTTCCTGTTTACATCTAACAGCATCACGTAAAGCCTGAGTGATAATATCGAGGGTGTGCGAGGTATAGAGTTTCTGGTTCATATTTATGTACACATTTGTTTCTGGTACACTGACAAAACAACAAAAACCCAAGCCAAGTCAAGCCAGTCAAACACGAAACTATAGAACTGATGATGATACGGTGTTGTGTTGGTGTTGATCACACGGTCCCCGCGTGCTCACCTAATCTCAAAACCCTTATCCCTAATCCTAAAACTAAAGCATTCGTACATTCGGCTCCTTTTCCTGAACCTAAGCTTTCATATGTAAGTAGAGTATGAGGAAGAGGTTAAACTGTTAAGTTGAACCATACAGGAGAGAGCCAGAGTGAAAGAATGAAAACAAGTCAAGTTATTAAATGGATGATAAAGCTGCCGCCGTTAGTTTTGTCTCTCTAGTCCACAAGAAACAAGGACGATCATCCTTGTAATAAATCCTTAATCTCTGTGAATTTCCATTCATATGTACTTACAATTGTACATGCCCACTGAACTCCAACCTATTATATGGTGTCATGTCAACAAAAATGTTATAATAAGCATATTTTTATTGGATCATTTTCAACCACATCATGTCCCTAGTTCTGCTCATCTCCCCCTCCTCGTATCAATATCGTGGTTAACGCCAAGTATTCAAATTACGCGTGTTGTTGTCGATGAACCAGCCGGTCAGCCGGCATGTGTTCTCACATTACGCAATGCAGAATAACTACGCGTGCATGCATCATGGATTCTACGCAAAGCGGTGAACACACTTCCGAGAAGTCGAGACAAACAAAACAAGTCAAAGAAAAGAATGATGAATGTAATATGTTGACTATTTTTAGTAATTCATATTTCCTAGAAGCAAAGCATTATATATTTTACATATAAATTCAATTAAACTCACCTGTCTATCTTTCACCGAAAACTTCGGAATGACAATTTGATTTGACTGGACCGGAGCTGACCTGCTGCCAACGCCTACAGACCGTAAGTCCTCTGTACTGCTCCAAAACTGCGACTCAGAATTGGAATTGTCACACAATCCAAAACCAGAATTGGAATTGTCACATTCGAGCCCAGAATCATTTGAATTACTATCATTCGAGTGGCCTCCAAAGTCAAGTGTGAAGGATGGGGCACGTTTTCCAAAACGTCCTTTACCTAAAACAATACATCAGATATTACTTTATATGTGTAGGTTGAATCTGAACCCATTAATTTCTATTGAACACGAAGAATCCAATTTAAATTTCAAATCATCATTCGGAGGCGAAGGCGAGGGTGAGATTCTGACGGAGAAAGTTTACTTTCACTTTTGTATTTGTACCAGGTGATCTGCATTGCGACAGACCCCCACAGCCCAACCCCCATGCCCAGTACCCACGACTTTGGAGCATGATATGTACGAGAACATTACAAATTCAAGTAGCATCAGACAAGCATTAGAGAGATTAGATGACGATGACGCCAGTGAGACACATTGGTAGTGCTCATCGAACCTTTTGTTTCCAATGTTCTCACGCCATACTATACTGTCAAGCCCAAAATTAACACATTGCGGTAGTTTAAAACTAGCAAATTCTAGTTTAGAGTCAGTTTGAACTGGTATTTAGAATTTGGCATGATAAAAAAAATCATCTGTCAACATATTCAAAGAATCCTTGGAGCCTGGCGCCTGACCTAATCTAAACATCGTATACTTAATTACAACTACATAACAGCTAACAGCTCATTGTAAATCCTATTTCTTAATTCGTAATGTATTTTCTGTTTACTTCCTTCTACGCCTTCTCGTAATATTAATTGTAAACACTGGAGGACCAATAGCCAACTCATGTTAAACCGGTTTTTCCAAGTTAAATCTAGATTCGTCTCGTTCTACTAATAAAATCGATAGGCGCATTGAATTTCATTATTCTTTCCCACGCACATCTCCTTGAGACTTTAGACCTTTCATAATTTTGTTTGTAGTAAAACTGGCTTCTCGGCTTATATATCATGAATCATACATCGGTCAATAACAACAATGATGCTCTCCGATTTCAAGACTTACGAATTCAAGGAGTCGACAAGATGTAGCGTGTTTTAGTTACATTGAGTCATCTATCGTAAATATGAAATTAACCGGTTAAAATACTGAAGA
Organism: Ceratophysella granulata; assembly: GCA_034694905.1. Lineage (NCBI taxonomy): Eukaryota > Metazoa > Arthropoda > Collembola > Poduromorpha > Hypogastruridae > Ceratophysella > Ceratophysella granulata. The sequence goes on from JAQFYU010001478.1 coordinate 14,557, forward strand.
AACTAGTCATGTTCCAGTAAAAAGTAAAAAAGCTAACTTAGTTTGACCTCGTTCCCGTTCGTTGCAGCAACACTAATGGTCATGTTCTTCTCGAAATAGAAGACCATAAGAAAAAGATTATTATTGCAAAACCCGAGGTCGTTTAACATAGGAATATACCAGCT